>ULGY01000002.1:329848-396689 GCA_900519085.1 Yarrowia deformans | reverse complement strand
GGGGGGGGGGGGGGGGTAGGTGTTTATCAAGTACATACAGTAGAGCGATAAGGCGGGGAAATATGAGCCGATGGTGTTTCTGGGCTGAGATTTTCAGTAGTGAGGTATATCCCGAGACAGCGCTTTTTCGCCCACTGCCCACAATCGCCTTTTTTCACTGTTACTTTTCTCCTTCCTCCCTCTTTCTCGCTTGCTTGCCTAATTTGCGCATCTTCAAGTACAGTAGCGGCTTTTTCTCGTTCCTCCGTTTTGTATTTACGTCAGCTTGGAAGGAGCGCAAAGCACTAATTCTAATCCGCGGAGGAGACACGCTCAAAGGGTCAAAACCCGACTGGCGATTTACGACGTATTTCTTCTGCTATGAACCGTTGCACGCCGTTACACCAACCGGAGATTAAAAAAGAAAAGCCGCAGCATGATTAATCCGACGCCAAGGACTAGAGCCGCTTTGTTGGTGCAACAGCAATGTCAGGGACGTCAGGGGCTGTTGTTACGACAAAGACTTTTACAACCCGCCAAGTCTAAAGTGACACACAACAAGGGACTTCCAAGGTCTAATCGTAGATCTGGCCCGTGGTATCTGCATGCCAAGGGGGACTACTGGCAGTTATTTTCCTTAACTGTTGTCGACTCTCCTACCCCGCCATTACCCCATGCTGTCTCAACCTCTTACAGTGCGTGATATGGTGTAATCCTGCTGTGTTCGATAACCGCACTACATTTCTCTACCCCACAGTCACGGCTGAAGTCCCAATCCACGGCGTGTTGGAACGATTTCGGTTTGGGAGCTTGGCTCAAGCGGCTTTCCTCTTTCTGTCTCCGTAGCAACCGCGGCCATAGTCTGTCGCAGTCTGAATTTCAGGCGCTGCAGATCTAGCTATGTGAAATGACGACACTCTCGCACAAAAGAGAAATGGAAGAGCCCCGTAGGGGTCCTAAGCGAACGTATACCAATCGTCCCAGGAGCACGACGGGGGTACACGGTGGAAAACACGAAACCCACGACTCGTGTCATCTTTTACTAAGAATAGATGAAGGTTGGCAGGTGTTATCATTGACGTCATGATTCACGTGAGATAGCCAGGAAAGCGATAACCGTAGTTTATCATAATGACGTCAATTTGGCAACACACCTCTCACTCTCATTCCTGGCTACCCGAAACCCTTGAAAGCTCTGAGGAGGGGGTAGAGTGTATGTTTAGTAAGACGGAGGACGGGAGTCCTAAAGCGGAAGACCGCAAAAAAAAATTACAGCTGTCCTGCACAGCTTGTATGCAGTTAACCGACTTGGCGCATACGCACTGTTCAACGGTATCGTGAAAACAAATACGGGATGTGTCAGTGGTCGGAAAAACTAGCAAGTGACAGCTGATCGCAAATCGGCTATTTGTACGTACAGGCCACGGGAAATCGAAGATCTCCACACACTCCCAGCAGACATTCCACACATGCAAAGTCTAATGGAAAGGGTGGGGTGCGCTCTGACCGACGGCTTATAGCTTCATAACTCCGACGTTAAAAAAACGATACTTGAGGTACGCACGAGAGGGTTGTAAGTGTTTTCACGTTTGTGGGGTAATGGTTCGAACTATCCCGTTTCTAGCGAGCCATTTTACGCAAACAGACTGCACTCCCGCGCTGAAACACCGCTCCCGTTGGAGGGTTACATGGTCATCAGGGCAGCGGGGTACAAACCGTTAGGATCCCTGCTTGGCCACATCTCCTTATCTGGGCTTCCGCGCACAGTTGAGTTTGCTCTTCACCGAAACTTGACCGTCTCCATTTGGCTCTTTCTTTAGCTTGCAAATCATACGACCGCGTTTACGAGACCAGACTCGGAGAGAGGGGACCGGTCTTGTGTCTGTGTATGTACATACGGGTGTGCCGAACATGCATTTCGCGTTGCCCCACGAATAAGTCCGTAATCGCAACCCCGTTACATCGAATTGCTTTTGTCCACAGCTGCCGTGAAAGCAGACTTATCGTTTAATCTTCCGTTGCAGCACAGTTTCCTACATACTGAAGGGCTGAATACTGTAAACAGTGCTAATGAATGGGAAGGCTAACGATGACTGTAAATCACATGTTTGCTACAAGTAGAAATGCTTGCTGTTCCACGGCACAAAGTCGTCATCACTTAAACGGTCCTGTTGTACACAAAAAGGGAACATCGCCTCGGACTCGAGATATCTCCGACCCGACTAGGTTGCCGTCCTTGCATCTTTTTGTCGTTCCACTTTGAAAAGCAGCCTCCGCAACCCTATGTTCTATAGAGAAGAGGTGGGACCTCGGAGGCCAACAGACTTGGAGATGACGTCATCATCCTCACACTAACCAACACTCAAAATGGCACGGCACTGAAATGTGGGGATAGGTCCCAATACGACTTGTGAGAACCAGCAACATGAAAACACAAACACAGAGAGCAGCAAACGAAACCTCTTAAAAGTCCCTCAATGTACCCCGCTCTCCCCCGATTTGTCTCAGCTTCACGAACTACTCGTGGAGGTAGCAGGATCAAATGCGTCAGCGTTTCACCCGCCTGCATGCTAAAGGTAAGAGTTTCCATTTATTCCTTCAATAACAAAGACAGAAACATGAGCCTATTACTACACCGTCGGCACGAGATGTTCCGGACAACAATGACGTTTACATTTGTCCCCTTGCTTACTTCCTGCTACAAATTTTTCCCACAAGCTTTGTCAACAAGCTTAGTTGCCTCCCTCAGCCAGCACGACTAGAGTTACAATGGTGCATTCCTAGATGTTCCGAAACCGAGCGGAAAAAGACGGTAAGAAGAAACGAAACCAGTGTTGTTTACTGGTCACGTGAAATCCAACATTCCGCTGGGGCGTACAATACGATCACGTGTTTTTATACGCGTTGAAGAAACGTAGACACAAAACAAGAGACGCGAGTAAGTACAGTACACACCGCTCTGCTACAAGGTCCCGGATCACACAGGTCCTGGTCAATAACATTGTGTATTAACTTGTTAAATTGTCACATTACAGCTGTGATATTTACAAGTTCTTCTGGTCTTCTGTGAAATGAGCATACTCAGTAGGAACGTTGAAACCCTTCTTCACTTCAGGGATGGAGAGAAGCTTGTTGAGCCATTTGTCAAGAAGAGGGAAGTCACCAGCAAGGTCAATCCCCAGGGGTCCGGATCGCTGAACCCATCCTACGAGTGTGATGTCCGCAATTGAGATGTGATCTCCGACCAGGAATCCGGTTCCGTTCTGTTCTAGTCGAGTGTTGAGCACTCCGTAGAGTCGCTTGGTTTCGTTGGTGTATCTGGTCACTCCATACTCAATTCTATCGGGTGCAGCAACTCGGAAATGGTTGGCCTGGCCTTGCATGGGTCCGACACCAGCGTTCTGGAAGAACACCCATTCCAGCGTCTTGAAGTACTCAGCAGAGCCCTGAGGGTACGAGATCTTATGGTCCTTGTCGTACTTCTCTGCCAGGTACTGAAGAATGGCCCCTGACTCGAACAGCGCAAAAGGCTCCTTAGAACCAGTGCTTGGTCCGTCGGTATCGGCGATGGCGGGAATTCTTCCATTGAGAGACACTTTCCGGAACTCGGGGGTGTGCTGCTCACCTTCTCTGATGTTCACTGACTCCACCTCGTAGGGAAGTCCAAGAAGCTCCAGAGCGACGGAGATTTTGATTCCGTTGGGGGTGGGAAAGGTGTAGAGAGTGATGGCCATGGTGTGCTCAGGTCAATTGATGGACGAGGAGAGAGGTCAGGGCGTGATTTTGATGATTCGGTGAGTTACTCAGCGGCCATTTAGCTACTATCAAGCCTTTATACCGTGTCGTCCACTGTGGCTTAAAGTTCCATTTCGTTTAATCGCTAGGGATTGCATCAGTGCATTTCAGCCCCTGCAAGATAACAACTTTAAGTCAAGCGGGGTCAGCCACAGTTGAGTAACGGAACGGCATTGACCGACCATGTGAAAAGGGGTCCTATATTATTGCTGTACACATATCAAATAGTTGGTGTAGGTAGGAATGTTTATTTATTAACGCTGATCAACTGGCACTGGCAGTCCGGATAGTGGTTACAACGACGTTCAAGATAGGAATGCTCGCTCCCAATGGAGACATGGAGCATCGTAAATCATCCACCACCGGTAGGTACAATTGGCTTAGCCGTGGGGGACTGTTAGTTTGATTCAATTCAAGTTACAAGACCGAATTACCGATTGTGGCTTCCTGATGTCTTATAACTCTGATTTCGAGGCCTTCATAGCATTAGACTGAATGTAGACTGATTGGCTCTTGGTAGACTATCAGAGCATGTGTTTCTAAGGCCAAAGACACGGAATTAGTTCCTGGTAGCTAACAGTTGCTTCTCAGAGACATGGCTCATCTGTCACCCACACTTACTGACACAGCTTGTAATTCTCAATTAGTAAACTTCCCTATTCATGTCCAGTATTGACCAAGATGGGGCTGCATCATGTCACAATGGAATAGCTCGAATCACTAGAGGTGTCTAGAGCTATTGAATGCCTAAAAGAGATGCTCTCTTCCCATTACACTTCCTCTGAGCTTAACACCTCGCCGTGAAAGAGAGTCCAAAGGTCTGGCCATCCTGAATTTGACATGACGAATAAAATCTCTCACCAAAGCTCAATGTCAAGAAAATCATGGTCACCCTTGAAGTAGCTACCTGATTGTCGAAACAGTGTCTGCTGCACTGACTCTTCCTAATTCCCCTGAATATAAATCTTATTAAAAAGCCTAAAACCTTTGGTGGCGGCGTTAGTGGATAATAGAATGCCACCAAGACAGAGCCACTGCAAATTACTTCCCAAGAACTGCCAGGGTTACATTTACCCGCAAAATTCTCGTTCCATGAGGTTCCATTCTTCCTCTAGGAAGGCGAAGGAGCTCTTTCGAATATTTTGCCACCCGATACGAAAACCATAACCTTATCCAGCCACCCGGGTGAAACGAAGATGCCTGGAATATCTTGCAATAGTGCTATTTAAAGGCCAAAAGACATTATAGAATGTAGAAATAAAATTTAGGAGTATTTTGATACCAAAAAAAGTGCATCAGTTGATACAAAATATCTTCTCAAGGGACATTCCAATTTGTTCCAGTAAGTTCTGTTTCCTTCGTATATGCACGTCGGATTCAAAAAAGAACCTTATGACAAAACCTTAATGAACGTCTGAAGAATATATAAACCCCCCCCTCTACCATCCAATTTTCAAACATCAGAAGTCGATCAGTCTTTGAGCATCTGCTAAGGATTCGATCACTTCGAGAGATGATGACACTGCAGAGCGAAAGCGACGAAGCAGTAGTTGTCTTGCGCGAGCAGACATGTCACGACTTCTAACTATGACGTAACTCGAAATCTCTTGAGTTGCTGAGTTGGAGCATCAGCACACCTCTCTTCATGCATCGACGGAATGGAGCTATGACGAGCAAAGATTCGCAATCTACTCATGAGCTCTGTACCTCAGATGGCTCGCAACCACGGGTGAAACTCCCAGCATGAGCAATACTTTGGGGTCTGCTCCACTGGTCCTGCCGCATGGCAGTATTCCAGAAGTTGCTGAGTGGTAGCTGAAAAGCAACCGCTACGACGCAACTGTGGAGACGGATTAAAACCGTGCGTGAAGAACGCATGAGCGAGTAACTAAGACGTGAAGCTGAGCGAGAAAGCTACGAAGCTGCCGAGTGAAAGGAAACCCCTCAGTACATGCATTTCGGACGCAGGATGATGACGAGACCAGCTTAGCCAGCCCTCAAGAGTCCTGTCTCCTTGAACCAGCTATGACGGGCACGAAACATTGTCCATGAGCTTGCTATGACGGACACCAGGTGTGTCCAGAGCACTATTTTTTTGATTGGGTAGCTCCCAAGGGTGAAATTCCCAGCATGGATAACATCTCCTGAATGCTTTGGAGGGATGGACTGTCTTCTACGCAGTCACATGTCTTCTCCATCTGATGCTGACTTGGTATCAGTACACCAGGAATCCCGGTTAAGAGACACCTGAACACACGATCCGAACCTGATCTCAGTTTGTCCGCCTGAGCATAAGCGTCTGCGAAGACCGCCTTAGGGCAAAGCGCTTGTGCCCAACCTGCGAAGCCGCCAGAGTAAAGAGCCAGTCCGAGCCGCAACGAGCCAGAACTAGAGCCGCCGACCGACAATGCGACAAACACTCACACAAACACACACGACGATGCTGAAAAGCCGCCTGGAGCTGTTGTTGGCGAAGCCACCAGCCACTAGTGCCGGAGCAGTCGACGCGACTCTGATACGTTAAGTTATGCCAGCTTGAGTGATACTGTGAAACGATGACGTGAGCGCCAAGGTGAGACTGTGAACTGTGAAAGCAGAATGCCAGCACCTTTTTGAAAGTGATAGCATGGGCCCGAGCCAATCAGTAAGAGCCAGAGCCATGAGAAGCCCGTGAGAGCCGTTGAGCCAGTAAGTGCTAGTGTGGGATGCCAATGAGAGCCAGAGCCGAACGAGCCAGAATCAATAAGAGCAGACGAAGTCTTGGACCAGAGCCAGTGAGAGCCATCGAGCCAGTGAGAGCCATAGCCAGACGACGATGAGAGCCAGAGCTCCCTACAGGGGAGCCAGAGCCGCCATATGAGCAGTACACAAGCAGTCGGAGATCGAACGATCTGATTCGCATTCAGAAAGGATGTAGGCCGTGGAACCTCTCCACAGAGAGAGAGGAAGTACACCTGCTGAACCTTTTAGTTTTATAGAAGAGAGGATGTAAGCTTCGAGCTGAACCTCTGGGGATAATATATCATGGACCACAGAGTCCCACCCAAATCATTGAGTCGTAATTGAGTTGCACTTGTAATTATTTGTAGTAAATTTGCAACAGTCGAAGAGTGTAGGGGGTCTGTCAGTCACTGATATGAGAATGGGCAGATCAAATTTACCGCTGATATCTTAGACCACCTAGTATATCGATTCCACATTTGCAGGCTCCGGTGTTTACGGACGGAGCTTTTGTGCAGGATCCTTGCTCTACTTGCACATCAGAGGTTTGAAGCTCTGGTTCCTTCAAGTTTCTATCTCATCGGTTGCGTGGTAATTCTCATTAGGACTGTTCCTCTGGTTCTAATCAAATAGAGTGACAGACTCAAGGGATATGGACACACCGAACACATGTGATACAGTAATAAACAGAGAAACACAAATAGTAATCAAAACTTGCTTCTTTTTCGGCCCCTTTTTTTTTTGATCCTAGGGAAATACATTTCAGCTACTTAGTTTTTTTTTTTTTTTTTCCCCTCATCCAATTCAATTCATTATTATACCATTAGCTAATAAGCATAATTCTCATTATTGAATGTAAGGCAACGTAATACTAACATTTCAGGTCAGACGAGAACTAGAAAACAGGCCTCACGTGACTCGATTACAGGTTACCCGGGTGTTGAGGGTCACCCTGCGGAGCAGGATGCAGTATATGTAGAAGATTATGATGTACAGTATATAGTTAATCAAGTTTTACGACAAGTCAGAAAGGAGAGCTTCCGGAGTTAACAGGTGAGCTCTGTATGGCAGATCAGCGGCCCCCTCTGATCTAATGAGATTGCTGAATAAACCCAGAGACCGGTTCTTACACTCCTGTAAGGGTTGGGTTTCGGTGCTTATTCAGTTTCTGACCTAGCGACGGGCGGGACGCCCGTCGCACTCTACAGAGACTCGAGCCTTGCCTCGAGTCCCCGGAAGCCGTTCTAATCGTCGAATTCTCCACTCAAAGGTAACTTGATTAAACTATCTACTTCTGAACTTCTTGATAACATCGTCTCAACTTCGGCCGACCCAAGTCATCCGGTCACGTGCGTAGCACGTGACAAGCTCATCATACTCGTGAACTTCTACTAAGATCCCACGTGACCTCCTGTTGACTAACCATAGTCAGCCTTATGTAAGCAAGGGGATCTTACAACTCTGTCACGATTCGGAGGCTAGTCATAAGGCGTTGGGATTAGTCATGTGCGCTAGCACGTGACCCGACGCTGTCGGCGTCCGAAGGACGTCGTGAGTGTGCCGTATGGTTGAATACTACGGTATCACGTGACGTAGTCACGTGGATAGGGTACGCTAATTGGAGAGTTAGGGTTGAGGTGCATAGCACCTCATCCTGTATATATAGCGGCCATTTGCGAGTATGTAAATAAGGATGTTTTATACGACTTCCGGAGTGTGTACTAGAGGTGTACCATTCTGTAGAGTAGGACGAGCGGGGAACCGCTCGTACTAAGGAAACTGGGAATACCACCCTCCACAATCCGTTACAAACTCCAGTTGCGGCCATATCCTGGTGAAAATACGGCTTCCCGTCCGATCAGCCATAGTCAAGCACCAGAGAGCCTAGTTAGTATTGTAGTGGGAGACCATACGAGAATCCTAGGTGCTGCAATTCTTTTGCCACCGAAAAGGTGGTTGTATTTTTTTCTACTTGCCTAAGAGCTGACTCCTACCTGCTTGCATACAATAGAGGAGATTCCACATCAATCTGTAGACGTTAACGCAATCAAGAAAGGCTTGGGGAACCGACCACCCTGTGCTATTTGCCACGCACAGCAGACACGGGGATGAAATATATCAAACATCCGACCTGAGCGGCTCGTGATAATCTGAGGGTTCTTCAGTCTTCTCTAGCATTCAATATTTTTCACCCCCGAGCCCCTTAAGGTTTGTACTGTATGCAAGGAGGACTACCAGATAGAAAGTAGGGCTTTGTGGGTGATGGTAGAGTATCTAGAGCTGTTGAGCATTCTCATCTGATTGATGAAAGATTGATATTATATCATTTGCAATTTTCTTTTGATTTCCTACCAGGGTGTTCGGGTTCTACAGACTTCCAGTACCTTCTCTTAGTTTCGTTGTATGCACCTAAATGGCTGGTATGCATATTTCAAGCACGTTTTTTTCGCCACCAGCCGACCCCTTTGAACCCTATTGAGCCAGCTCGACAATATATAAACCCCCTCTAGACCCCTTTTCTTTCATCGGAATCAGACCAGTTCACTCTGAGTCTTTCTGAAGACGGAAGGTGCCTTTTATAGCCTGCTGAGATGCGGAGCTGACAAGCAGACCTGTCTAACAACGAGGACCAGCAATCCGCTTGAGTTGTTGCAACAAGGACGTTTGTTTTTTTACCGTCCGCTTGAGTTGTTTGGGAAATGTGGTGAGAATCCAGAATCCCAATTTGGTCAAGAGGCAATGACGCGTTTATCGCATGAGCCCAAGAGTGCGACAGCTTCTGGTTGAGCGTTTGAGCTGAGAAATCGGCGAGTTCTACGCAGAAGCGAGTACATCGGACGACCACCTGGCCAAGTGTCTCTAAGTCCTGTGGTTGACCGCTTGAGAAGAGTCAATAAATCCTTCGGGTTGACCTCCTTGTTCGTGTCAATGAATCCATTAAGGTTGACCGCCATGAGCTGAAAAAGTCATGAGCCAAGTGCGCTTCTGTTGAGTCAGGGAAGCCGCCAGAGAGAGCTAGCCAGTGAAACAATCTGCAGAGCCATTGAGATATACTCAAGGGTGGAATTCCTTTTGAGAGACTCCTTTCATACTCACAGGGTGGAACTCCTTTGTGAATGTCTCATAGGGTGCAATTCCTGTATGGGAGAGCCGCCTAGAACTGAAGAGCCAAGCTGAAATGCAAGAGCTGCCAGTCGCCGAGAAGCTGAGCTGAAATGCTTACAAGCTGAGACGCATTCCTAGAGCAAAGATCTGCTTCGACAGACGCCATACATGGTCAAAAGAGCAAGCCAGAGCCACTACAAGAGATGACCCAGAGCAATTACAAGAGCCAGAGCTGATACGCCAGAGAGCGAATGCCAGAGCCGCCGAAGAGCTACAGATGCCAGAGCCGGTAAGTCCCATAGGGCGATAAGTGCCAAATCCAGAGCCACACAGACAAGAGCAAAGAGCCAGTGAGTCCAGAGTGCAATGAGTGCCAAACGCCTGTCCTATCATCAGCCACAGAGCTGAGTGAGCCACTAAGTCCAGCGAGCAATAAGAGCCACGTTTTTGAGCCAGAGCTGAAACGCCTGAGCCATACAGGTCCGAGCCAGAGCCACCGAGCCAGAGCCAGAGCCGATATCACGAGCAAAGAGCCGGTAAGTCCTTCAGGGCAGTAAGTGCCAAACGCCGTTTTCGAGCCAGTAAGTCCACAGTTGCAATAAGAGCCACACATCGCCGATAAGTCCAAAGAGCAATAAGAGCTACATTGCCCGAGCAAGAGCCAGTGAGTCCACAGAAGCAATAAGCGCCAATCGCCAGAGCCGACAGACGTAGAGCCAAAGGAGCCAGGGCCCCAGAGCCGAGGCCAGCCAGTTGCCAGTAAGTCCTGAAAGGCAGTGAGAGAGCCAGAGCACGAGCTTAGTCACACTCAAAGGAGTAGGCAGTGAACCTCTTAGTCAGAGGATGTAACTGACCGAACCTGTTTATTTAATTTTGAGAGGAGTAGGTGAAATTCCGAACCTCTTTGGGTCAATAAATCATGGACCGCAGAGTCCAACCCGATATTTTAAACCGTAGTGAGTTGTTTATTGTAGTTACTGACTTGTAGCGATTGATTTGTAGTGATCTTGTTTGTAGTGATCTTGTTTGTAGTGATCTTGTTTGTAGTGATCTTGTAGTGATTGAGAAGTAAAACAAATCCAAGGAAACTGAAGAACGACTTTTTTTTCTCCATGAATTCTTCTGCTCCGTAGTGTTCAAGACTTAGTAGTATTACTCGTATATCAGCTATGTATGGACTTATCACCCGCTGGGTCAACAGAGCTACAAGTCAAGCACAATACGAGATGCTACGTCCAAATATTTACCAACCAATAAGTTGAATTAATCTATACAGTGCAAATAAATTAGGGCTTCCCTTCTAGTACTTTCCTCGAGAGAAGAATCGCTGCCAGAAAGTAGGCATGGGAGCAGTCTCGGGAGACTCCTCACGCTGCTTAGCAAGCTCCTTTCGGACTCGCACTTCTCGCAGGAAGAGCAGGCAGATGGCCGAAAAGATGAAGGCAAAGGCAGCAAACACCTGGGTCCACACAAAGGGCTTGGTGGGGTTTTCTCGTCGAATCTTTAGAGCAATGACTTCGGAGAAGAAGGCAGGGATAGAGAAGACGGTGAAGATCATACCGGCGAGAGTAGGAAGCAGCTGGAGACCTCCAACCTCAGCACCAATGGGTCCGACAGCAACCCAGACGGTTCCCACAATGAGACCGTTGAAAACGGCGTAGAAGATGTAGACTCCGTAAGAGGTGGCGGGCAGCCAGATGCACAGGTCGAAGATGACAATGAGAGCAGCGGCGATGAGAGTCATATTGATTCGGCCAAACTTATCGGACAGGTATCCAACGAGAGGTCGGCCAATGGCCATAGATCCAGACATGATGGCGGAAATGTTGGTGGCCTGGTCGTTGGTGAGGCCGATGGCCAGACCGGAGGCAGACACGGAGTAGAGCATAACAATGTAGCCAGCGAGAGAGAAGAAGCCCCAGGCGAAAATGAGGGCACACTCGTAGTGGAAGAAGAGCTTCCAGTTGAAGCAGGGGAACTTCATCTTGAATCCGGGGTTGGGCTCTCGGATGAGAATGGCGGCAGCGGTGTTGATGACGAAGGTCATGATACCAGTGGCTCGGAAGGCCCACTCTAGGCCCCAGATGTTGATCCATCGCTGGGTAGTGAGAATGAAAAGCACGCCTCCCACACCGGATCCGGCCACAGACAGACCGTTAGCCAGGGATCGCTTCTTCAGGAACCACATTGGCACAATGTTGATGGTGGGGACGAACAGAACACAGAGGGCGAGACCCTGGAGCAGACCCTGAGACAGGTACAGGTGCCAGATCTGCGAGGCGAAAGAGGCAGAGACCTGGGATCCAGTCTGCATGCAGGCTCCAATGAAGAGCAGAATTCGCAGATCGATGTACTGGGTCACCTTGATGTAGAGAGGAGCAAAGAGGAAACCGGTTCCGAGAGCCAGGCCACCGACAAAGGCGTAATCGGTGGCAGTGGCTCCGGCAAAAGTCTGGTATCGCAAGTAATGGGCCAGGAACACGGCAAAGGAAGAGTTGACACCCCACGAGGTGGCGTTGATGGCCATGGCACAGCCTACAGACACCCATCCGTAGCCTCCATCAGGAGGGGGTCGGAATCCTGGAGGAAATGGAGAAGGAGGAGCAGCAGGCTTCTCGTCGGGCTCTTCGGGGGACTCCTCGGGGAACTTCTCGGTCATGTGAGACATGACTCGGTCCAGCTGGTTGCTGATGGTGGGCAGAACGACATTGTCATCCACCACGTCTCCACTGAAGACCACTTCATGTTTGTTGTCTCCTAGCGACTTGACGGAGATTCCTGCAATTGACGATGAGGAGCTCATGGTTATGTTTGAGTGCGTGCAGGGTTACGGGAGCGCTTCATCGGGCAGGTTTTCTGTATATATAAGCAAACAGCCGGTTTGTGAGAAAGCTGCTGGAGTACTTGAAACTGTGCGTCGGTGTTAAGGTCTCCAGGGCCTAATTGGCTTTGGCTTTTTGACGCCTCGAATAGAGTTGAGTGAGGCTATAAGTGTACGGCTTGGTAGACCCCTCCAGTGCCCTAATGGTAGAGACAATGGGGAGATTTGATAGATGCACAGGGGTCCAAAAACACCATAGAAAACGATGAGCTAGTCAAAATACTCTTTAAACTCCCCACAGTCCTCCCCGAGACACTCCCGTTACCCCTACATATAACGTGTGATTTGACCTGCAGAGCTTATCTTGGACCTCGGCACATTTCTGTCAGGTTGGCTTGTTTTGTTGAGTCACAAAAGTCGGGCGCGGACTTTAACAACCTCCGACTGTCCAAAAAACGGCAAAATGTGTCACGTCAGACGCGGCGCGACCCACCGCCTATGTCCATGGGCAGACGGCTTCATTACTAATCGCCTTTTAGTGCGGCTTACGATTTGGTGCGGCTAACAACAACCTTGTGGGCAGATTTCTGAGCTCTGTCGTGCGACGGAAAAACGGAAGTATGACGCAACAGGTTCTGCAAAAGAATACGAAAGCACCAGTAAAGAATTCTCTGCCTGTGCGTGTAGCATGTCCAATAAAATTTGATGCACTATATCATGCTCGCCCAATGTGGCGAATGTGGTATGAAGATTTTCTCCTACCTGTACCCCCTGGCTGGTAGATCGCCGCCCTGCTCTGGGGTTTGCTTCATACTCTGTGAGTCCTCGATATGACAGCCGTCCGCCTAACGGCACTGTAGTAGGCTAATTTTTGGGCTCGGTTATGCAACGCCTTTAACGGCTAAAGCCCAACCTCCACTTCCGAAGTAAGAGAGAGATTTAGCCCACACATTGAGACAAGGTGGATAATGATTACATGCATGGCGTGCGCTCTCTGCGCTTACAAATGGAAAACGAGCTAAGAGCTCGTATCGTTTTTAATGCGTCGCTTTTAGCGTCTCGCTTTTAGCAAATAAAGTGATCTGTTACAGTAACTAACTAATATCTCTATTACAAAGGCTCGTCGGCCTTTTGACGCAAAAACCGAATGTGTGAAGGACCCGTTCTGCAGCAGCCTCCGAGAATCGAAACCGAGGTCTGCCAGAGGGAAAGTGTGGCTGCATCCAAAAACGAACTGTCGCAGTCGCCACTCCACGTCTTGGTGGCCCCATCGTAAACCTCGCCGGAATTGGGATACGCAATGAGCTTGAGAGACGTGTGCTGTTGCAGCATGTTGAGAGCCTCCTTGGCAACAGTTTCCGCACAGCAGTTGACGCCAAGGTGCGTGAAAGAAGGACAAGAAGCGGCAAGGTCGGCGATTCGGGAAAGCTCCGATCCATCTGCAAGGGCCACCGTGCCGTCTTCTGCAGATTTTACACTGAGCGCCAGACAAACGGGAATGGACAGGGTAGGAGCAAGGTCATTCAGCACCTCCACAATCACCTGAACTTCAACAACCGAAGGAATCGTCTCAATCAACAGCAAATCTGGACTTCCGCCTAACACACCTCGGATCTTGAACTCGTGATGCCGTCTGATATCCGCTTTGGTGTATCCCGTGTAGTCTCCAGTGTACTCCTGGCCTCCTCCCAGCCAAGCTCCAAAGGGACCTATTGAGGATGCCAAAAGCACGTTTCTGTTAACTTTGGCGTCTGATATCGCCCTCCGTACCAACTGTTCGCTTTTCCTCAGCATCCACAGCGCCTCGGTCCAGCTCTGAACCGCGCCAGCCTCGATTGTACCCTCCAGAGACGCCTGATAAGATGCAGAAGTGATTATATCCGCTCCAGCCACTGCATAGTCCTTGTGGATCTGATAAAGTAGGTTGGACGTATCCTGGGAGCTCTCCAGCCATTCAGGATGTTCATTCAGAGCTCGGTTTGCCTCCTCAAGCTGATCCACAGTCCATGGATCGGCGCTCTTGAAACTTTTGAAAAAGTCGGGGTTGATTGGAAGCAGGAACTTGGCTGACCAAAGCGTGAGCCACAAAGAATCAGAGCAATCGATCCCCCGATTCTCCAGCTCCGTCCCCATACCTCCATCCAGAATCAACATTTTTGAGTGGTGCGAAAGAGTGTAGCTCTAGAGTTCAGAGTAAAGTTCGATCTAAGGGGTGGCTGGCTTGGAAGGGCTGAAAGTGTGGGGGAATGAATAGCTTCAGTTGAGCTGGTTAATAGCGATGTGTGCGGTTGTGAGGGAAAAAGCCACTCCTACTGTAAACACCCTCGCGACAATATCATAACCGAGACACTCCACCCTCAAATATGCATCTCGTGCACTATCAGTGTATAGCTGGAGTTTATCCTGTTGCTGAAGATGCAATACGTAGGACTTGTGAATAAGCGACTGTTCAGATTTCTGGTGGAAGGCTGAAATCTGGGTTCTTCAGCTGTTACCCAAGATTCAATCGCAATCCGGCTTAATTGACTGCAGACAAATCAGTCCAACTACCAAACCTCGATCCAACCCAATCGTAGACCTTAGCAGTCGAGAAACCGGACTCGACCACTCTGACAGATTCAAGAGAAGTAGAAGAGTGGAAGATTCTTAGCAGGAACCCAATCATCTTTTCTTTGACTTCGCTTTGTACTTGGAAATCATGGCTCCGGATACAAGTACAAGCCCTCTTGGTCTACACAGCACTCCAGAACAGCATCTACATCTCTCAGAACAAGATCAATGGGGGAACCAAAGCCTCCAAATGAGCCCCATTCTCGGCATACTTCGCTCCATTCACTTCATTCCCTGTGAATCGCACCAATCAGCCCTTTTCAATCACCCCTCAAGAACCCACAAAATGTCTACCTGGTTTACAGCACCTAAGGAGGATCAATATATCACAACTGAGCATCAACTTCACACAAGATCTCAACACTCAAGAACTCGAACAATCACCAATACACACACCAACAATCATTACTAAGCTGTTATACATTGTTATACATTAATTACTCTAAGAAGATATGCAAGGAGGTACACCAAAACGGGTACGAGACGTGAGAAATGAGGATGGAGCCACACGGGATGGATCAGCTCCGGGGGCAAATGCAGGGTATTATAAATTAGTAGGGGTTAGGAGTTGCGAATTGTACACCGAGGCTTTTCATCACCTCTTGACCTTCTTGGCTCCCATAATACCCGACTTGATCTGGTTGAGATCGTCCTTGGCATCATCCGTCTTGAGCGGGGTGACTCCCTGGTAGCTTCTCGAGTGTCTGCTCGAGCCGTGGCCGCCCTGACCTCGGCCAGGTCTCTCACTCTCTTCTCCCTTGAACAGGAGACCCTCCAGTCCTCCGTCGCGGTCCGAAAAGGCGTTGTCCTCGGACGGAATGCCGCCACTTCTGTAGCCGTCGTTCTCAGTGGTTCCTCCTCGTCGGCGCTTGGACGAGCCCGATTCTCGCCCAGACATGGCACTGTCATCGTAGTCGTTAGTGTGCGTGATTCTGGACCGTCGAACAGGACGTCTCTCAAAGTCGCCTGCCGACAAGAATGGCGACGAGCCACGGTCGTCGAGAGACATGTCGTTGGTGTACGAGGCTCGGTTGCCTGCTCCGGAAAGAAGCAGCATGTTGTCGTTAGCAATGTCCAGCACGGCACGATCCTCTCGTAGCCGTTTCCGCTGCAGAGTGATTCGCGACATGAGCCGCTCCTGCACCATTTTGATCATGCGCGTATAGTCCTCCTCGGCCACAGCCACCTCGGCGTCGTACTCGTTGTTGACACTGTCGAGCTGGTACTGTTCCCACAGCTTGAGCTGCACGAGACCCTTATCTCGGGTCTCTTCGAGGTCCACGAGCTTCTCCAGAAACTCCATGTTACTGCCGGCGTGTAGTGACGACAGCGTATTTTGCAGCGTCCGCAGCATGTCGCGGTAGTGTCTGTCCCGGTCCGACTCAAACATGTCCGAGATGTGGCCTAGCCGGTACGCTATGCTTTGTCGTCGCTTGTCTTTTTTGGCGAGCATTGTGGATGGAAGTTGTGATGGTTGCGAGAGTCTTGGGTGGAACTGTTGTGTGTGTGTGAGTGTGGTGTGTGTACCAACGGCGTTTCTGGGTGTCCGAATGAGTCTTCTCCGTGACTAGTGACCTCGTGTTGTCACTCTTGCCACAGGTTGGTGTCGAGAAAATCTGGCGATTTGCGAGTGGGAGAGGGTGGTTAGGCGTAGCTTGCTCAATGACAGACAGGCTGAGTAATCACCTCGGAGTGGCTTCTTTCGCGTGCTCGGGTTGGGCGTCAAGACACGGCTTTCTCTGGTGGTGAGTACAAGTGCAAGATGGGACAGCGTCGGCAAAAGGGCCAGTCTTTTTCTCGTGCATAATTCTGCATGCGAGGTGGGGGGGGGAGTGGGAGAGGCCATTTTATGGGCCAGCAAGAGGTGGTACGGGCAAACGACCGGAGAGGGGCGGTTACGGGGTCGTCCGGATCTCTTTCCCACGTGAGTTGTTTCTCAGCGATATGCCATCAGGTTATGAGTGGTGGTGTGGTAGGGTTTGTGGGCGCGCTAAGACGCACGACGCGGAATCGAACCCAGATCCGTTGGCATTTTGTTTTGTTGGGAAAAAGAGAGAAGAGAGGAGTGGGAGAGTGCAAGTCAGGGTAAACTGGAACGGGTCTACTGTACTGTAGATAAGCGCATGATGATAGGCGGCTGACCTTAGCACTACTTGTAAAAAGAAACAACGGGGGCGCTAAGAAGCAGACGGAGAAAAGGGGAAAGCAGTCATGTGATTTTCTCGGATTTGCCACTCTTGTTGCACTTGATAAATAGGACCAGAGCAATAGCTGGCAAGAGGGGTTAGTCTGGTGGCTTGTCACGGTGTCAGTTGACTGCTTGTACAAGAGGGAAGTCATCGGCTTATCTGGTTTCGCTGTACTTGTAGCTAGTTCAAATGATTCGTCAAATCGGACGATTCTAGATGTGCCGTAGAGCAGTGAACACTGTGTGCACAGCGCGGGTGACGGTGAAAGATGCCATTGATGCTCCAACCCCACAATGACTCACTTGCTCACACGACTCGTGTTCCCTCTTATCATGTGACCCGGAGGTCATCAGGGTTGCTTGAAAACTTACAACTGGATACCGCACATCTATTAATTGCGACCTAAAACGCGATGGTGACTAACCAACCATCGGTGTGGCGACTCTTGGCTTGGCTCGGCGACAAACAGGTCATCGACACCTCTTTGGTCACAGCCACATCTTGAGCCATGCATACAGATCTTAGTCCTTCGTAGGCGCCAAGAAACAGCCAGTTTCAACATTGACACGAGAGTTGCTTGTCTAAAAAAACGTTTATTGGTTTTTGATTCCAAAGACAAAACATGAAAGCTTGATGGGCGCCAAACTCGGTTTGGACACTAGAGTTGGGACGGAGGGAAGTCGCCCAACTTCTCTGGACGACGACACCTTTGGACAGCCCAAGCGCTCTCCAGCTCTCATCTACACCGCTCGAACTGCGCCTCCATCAAACCCTACATGTCGGTGTCCGACTTGCATGAGTTCACGTCGCTAGCGTAAGAGAGGGAAGTATCGATGCACGTGGTAGTCCCGGATCAGTACGGCTGACAAGGGACTAGGGAGCCGCCAAGATATTTTGTGTCAGTCTGAAAAAGATGGACATGTATAAGTACGGCGGACTCTGCCAGAACCATGTGAGACGATCGAAACACCGACCACGGCTGACACACGTTCCAGTCTAAAACTATTCTCTCAGAGTCTGTCTGCTTTTAGCTACCCCACACACACACTTCCTGTTACGCTGAGACATCGCATATAAGCCCCCACAGTAGCCACAGACGCGATTTGCAATAAGATAAACGCGACTACAACCGGTACAACGACACCCGCGCCACTAACCCCCCAAACCAACGCAAATGAGCAATTGGGCTAACTTTCAGGCCACTGGCCTGGCTTCGGTGGAGTCCTCCGTCTCAGTCATTGCCATTCTGGGCTTTGGATACTACTGCCGAACGAAAAACATCGTCACTGATGCCGGAGAAGCATTCGTCTCCAAGCTCAGTACCCGCATTTTCCTGCCCTGTCTTCTCATCACTGAAATGGGGCCCCACATGACCATCGAGAGTATCACTCAGTACTGGCCTCTGCTTCTGGCCCCCATGCTGGTTCTCCTGCTCACCTACGTCATTGGACACTACGTTGGACACAACATGCTCGGCTTCCCCAACTACATCACCGCCGGTGTCATGTTCAACAACACCACCTCTCTTCCTCTGCTTATGCTCAAGGCCCTCGGAACCACCGGAGCTCTGGATGTTCTCATCCCCAACGGAGGCAAGCTCGAAGAAGTTGTCAAGAAGGCCAGCGCCTACGTGCTGCTGGTTTCCATTGTTCACACCATTGCTCGATTCTCCCTGGGTCCCCTCATCATGGGCCAGAAGGAGGAGAAGTTTGAGGGAGAGACCACTCCTCTTCTGGGAGGAGACGCCGGACGTTTCGAGCAGAAGGCCCAGACTTTCTACGAGCGACACATTTCCAAGTTCATCAACCCCGCTGTAATTGGAGGTCTGATTGCCATTTTCGTTGGAATCATTCCTCCTCTCAAGTGGTTTGTTTTCGACTTCACTCCCATGCGAGCTTCTCTGACTCAGGCCGTGATTGATCTTGGAGAGCTGTACCCTGCTCTTCAGTTGTTTGTGCTTGGAGCCAAGCTCACTGCCAAGCCCACCGACCCCGTTAAGCCCTCTTACATGGCTTTCATCTTCGGCACTCGATTCGTGCTTGTGCCCATTGTCGCCATCGCGTCCGTGTTCTACCTGCGACAGGCCAACGAGAATGTGTGGACCAGAGATCCCATTTTGGACTTTGTTCTGATGATGACCCCTGCCGGACCCCCTGCCATCACTCTGGCTGCTGTTGCAGAGCTTGGTGGAGTTGGGGAGGACGAGCTGGCCTCCATTGCACAGATGCTCTTGTGGTCTTACGCCATCACTCCTTTCATTGCTCCTACTGTCGCTGTGGCCATCCAGGTCGTCAAGAGCGAGTACGGACTTTAAAATTAATACGGGAACGGAACTATAGAATATAAGAATTGCCCTGTCATGTGAACCAGAAGTCGTAGAGATGCAGTAGTAGCTAACGAAAGATTTAGAGCAGTGTTAGAGCTTGCCGGATTCCAAATATCGTGGGTACGGAACCATCATGTGCAAGCACGTCTCGTAGCCACAGCTACTTGTAGCTACCTAGTACCTATCGTAGGTATCAATGGGAAAGGGTGGACAGTCATTTCGAGCTGATTCGGCTTATACTTCCTCCTTCATCACCATACACGTGTTGTTGATACACGTGGTGGTTGATATCCACGTTTGAAGATGCGCACGCTCCCTGTATTCGGTGAGCCAGACTGACCACCATTTATCCATCCTCATTTTGCTCAGGTTGAACGCGCTCCGAATTCCTGCCAAAGTGCATTGTATGTGACGTGCAGCAGACAAAGCTCGTATTCGCCAAACCTCCTCGTATTCGCTTGACCTCGAGGATGTACTTTAAGAGAATGCTCAGTCATCGAATAACCGTCAATCATTCATGGAGCACAAATAGAAACGGCCCGAATCAGTCTTGGAACGGAAACTGTCTCGCAATAATTGCTTTTGATCCTGCTCTCAGGTTTTGAAAAGCTCGTAAAAATGCCACAGATGCATGCCAAAAAGATAGAGACACTTGTTTTCCAAAAGCATTGTTTTTTTTCTTCTTCCGCATACTTCAGAAACAAATCAAAAGCCACGCCTGTGTTTTCAATATTTATCCGAATTCCTATACTTGTACTTCTCTACCTGGATGGATTATATAAGCGTTCTACCCCAACCAGCATAAAATGGGATGGTGCTTGATCTTGCATTGTATCTGGTGCACTATTGTGGACCTGCTTGGAGTTAATCGTAATTGGCGAGCCGACGCACAGAAGTTGCTTATTCCAGTCGTTTCTTCTTCTGGAGGACAAAGCTGCAAGATTGTCAGCTCACATTGCATGCTGTGGACCAAAACGGAGAAAGCGGACTACTGCGACTACAGCAGACTGATTCAGGCAAGATGGTTGTTAGATAAAACCCATTCGTGCATGAACAAGGCGAGCGCGTTTCTACAGTCGGTACTTTCGACCTTGTGCATTTCTGAGACACGGTTACGGTTTTTCACGATCGTAATAGCGGCGTCTTCCAATAGTGTTCAGAGCACTCTATTTCGTCTTTTGCAAACGAGCTACAAGGTGGTAAAATTGATACCAAATGGAAGAAGTGAGACATTCGAGACGAGTCGGCCAGTCGGCCCCTGGCTCGATAACACCCGGTCTCATCTTCTAAGGCTACGAACGGCTTTTAGCGTAGTCCCATAACGCACAGATAGCGCGGCACATGGCTGTCAAAAACTCGTGTCAGAGTTTCGGCAAACGCCGAGTGTACTTCTTGATCAATGACACAATGATACAATGCATGAGACACGGAAGAGCTGGACCCGAATTATTGCGGGCTGCACCGAATCAACCGTCGAAGGCGTGGACATTCATTACATATCTCGTTTGGGAATTAATCTCCCCGCTTGCGCATGTGAGTCCAACTCAATGCACATGGCTGGCTGTGATCGGCAGTGGTTCAGGGACAAAGGAAACCCTTGTACTAACGAGTCTGGTGAGGTTCCAGAGCGGGCAATTTGTGAGAAAACAGCCAGAACGTGCTCTCTACGATGATCGGCAGATTTTCACTTGGCTTGGACATCAATGGGTCCTTTGAGAGACCCTCCAACGGGCCGTGAAGTTTCCTAGCAACAACAAAGCTGTCGGTTTTGACGTTGAGCTCAACGAATCATTTTTGATGTCGTATTTCTTTGACACAAGCTTCGTTAGTCGGCCAAATACCTACTACTGTAGCTGTTTGGTCCCTGTATTTTTTCCAAGAGCGCACAGTTATTCACGTGTTTCCACTAGCTGAGACTTGACCACTGACTTCCACTGTAGACATGCACAGGAACTCGTATAGCTCTGATGCCTAAAGTCGGGTGCTAGAACTTCGGTGGGCTACCCCGGTAATCTGTTCTTTGCAACCAACAACCAACGTTCACACGGCATCACACTCGATTCACTGATTCCGAGGTGGGTGTGAAGAACTCATGTATTTACAACCAACTCAGACTCCTTGCAACCACCCAGACCAGTGTATAGGACCCACTTCGGTGCACCTCACAAGCGATTTGACGTAGGGATTGCCGCTGAGGATTGGCATTGCCATCAAAGTCCCGTACGAGCGTTGGCTCTTAGCTCAGACAAAAACCACTTAGACTACCCTTTCGGGATTAGCTCTGCGAAAGTGGTGCGAGCCGGCTGCCATCACATGTCTGCATGCCGACGTCGGCAATGGTTCAGTGATCTTCAGACAATCTGCTGAGCGAGAGGCAGGTCCAGGCGGTCAGAGCACAGACTGTTTTCTTCTGCTACCCCACCATTTATAGCTGTTCAAGTTCTTTGGTCTGTATCGATCTATGGCCCTAGCCTTATTTTATCACCATCGTATTGATGAGAAGACACATAGAACAGAGAGAGAGAGAGACGGAGAGAGAGGCACTAAAGAGCAAAGGCCCTGGAGAAGCGGGAGACACCTTTACGACGGCGACAGAGTTTGGACTGGACAATTAAGGTAACAGACTTTGTCTTCCATGTGAGAAGAACATGACAAGCACAACGACCACGCCGTGGATGAGACATCTGTAAACGGGTTCGAGATGTCCAAAAGAGGAAGGTCGCGAGAATTTTCGTCAATTGGGCGACAGGGGAGGCCGTTTCCAAAGAGCCTACTCTAGTCTTTGATTCGGTACCAGTGGAGGGGGTGAGTCTAGTTCATCCGACTAATGTTTTTTTCATTGGACCCAGATGTTTCCCAATCGGGCTCCGTTATAATAGACCATTAGTTGCTTTCCAACCGATTGACGTCCCAACCTAAGCGTTCCATACCCTCCTATTTTTTTTCCAAACCTGGGTTATCGATCTTAGACTAGCACTAGAGAAAAAAAAAACAACGTCCTTTACGCCCATGCTGCTGTTCCTACGGATGATGGACGCTGCACCAAGGCACAAGTGCCTCTGAACAGTATGTACAAGTAAATGCAGGCCATGTCAGATCCCTCTTTTGCATAAGCGAGCGAGTGTGGAGGTGGAGATGGAAGCATAGAATCGATAGAGAGAGAGGCACAGAGTCGTGCCAGAGTCTGTCGGTTCCTGTGAAAAATGGCATAGTCGCATACGACATGAACCCTTCGGGCTACCAAGTGGGTTTATGTGGTACGCTATTATAGCAGCAGCACTACTACGAATGCTCTTGGTCGGCTCGTTATATTGGTTTTGGAGTCGCCTTAGCGTGATTGGGGGTCGCTGAAAAACTAGGCTACTGTACACATAGTTTTTTTTTTGGCACCCAGCCCCCAATAAAGCGCCATTCTACCGGAACGCTCCGTATGACACACCCCGTACAGTAAGTTGACGCTGTCTTCTTCGGTTTTCCAGGCACTCAGATCAGGGCCAGATTGGCGCCATCAAACTTTTGAATGCAAGCAGCCATGTGACGAAGAAATGTGACAATCGGAGCCAGCAGCTAAGGTAGCTCAACGAAAACGTGGACTAGATCATAGATATCTTCTAGGGTCACCGAAAGAAGCCACAGAGAGTGGGCTACTTTGTGGGGTTGCGGGCAGGCGGCATATCAGCCCAGCTGACGGGAACCAGCGGTTCTCCACACCCTTTGAACCGCCTGCTTTTGTAGCCAATGTCGCGGATCTGTCAAACTCTGGGCTTTGCGATTTTTCAAGTCCAGAATAGAATTTGGGTAGGCTGGGAAAGAGAGACAGAGCCAAGGCCAAAAAGCAAATTATAAGGTTCCAGATCAAAAAGAGTGGTGTGTCCAACTAGGTTTTGGAAACTGTGCCTTGTCTGTCGATCGTCGTTAATACAGGTCCTTATATGGGAGCCCACTAGACCTACATATATTTTTCCAGACGTCCGCCCTCTCTCCTTAAACAGACATTTAATTTCCACGCTCCACAGCTCGCCCGCACCACGTACAGCTAGCTCTGCACCCGCCCCGCCTGTTGCAGCTAAACACGCCCACGCTCCCTTACCATACACCAATTGTGTACCCTCCTTGCTTCGCTCACGCGTGTCTAATAAGGGGTACTGTAACTTTGACCCAGCGTTTCACACAACCGCTAACCAGCTCTGTCACAGCCCACTTGACCAAAAAGCAACATCTCGCTCGCTCTCACCACTCATACCCCTACATACCCCTTAGATCTGCAGTATATCTTCACATCGGCCCCCAAAGCAACCCCCTGACACGATATTATCTACCTTGGACCCCCCTAAACCTGCACCCCACCAAATCACCCATTAACAAAACCACCATCTTTCGCCTATAATGCTGTCTCGAACTCCCCGACCAGACACCAAGCACAAGCGAAAGTCGTCGCTGCTGGATCTTTTCGGTCTTGGACAACTCGCCAAGGAACCTCAGGTGCCCGAAATCTCCGCACCCATCCCCAACAGCCTACAGCAATTCCACTCGAGCCCCCAAGCTCTGCAGGGAGAATTCATCGACCTCACTCTGGGCGCCAAACGAGACTCGTCACATTTCCAGGCTGAATGCGAAACGCCACCCAAACGACGCTCTTACTACGACCCCAACACCGACCAGCTGTCGCCCATCCAGAACGTGGACGCCCAGGGCCTTGTCAACGAAACCATCTCGCTGAGCAACAGAGACTCCAGTAGAGATTACACCCACCTGACACACTCCACCCAGCCCTCGCTGTCAGGTTCTCTCCACGACTCCGAGTCGCATTGCATGTCCGAGTCGCAACCGCAGACTCCCCAAACAGACTACAACGACGACTTCGACCACGACGACAACGCCGCCATTCTCCAAGCCGAGTGCGTCGAGTTCCACCAGCCACGATTCCAAACCATGAACCCGGCCTCTATGCACTCCGTCTCCACCATCGGAGACGGCTGCGTGCGAGTGGGATGCTCGTCTCCCGCCTTTTCGGACGCTGATCCGTTCAAGAAGCGTGAGTCGATGCTCTCCATCTCTACTCTGGACCGAACCCCCTCGAAACGAGCCAACAAAAGTGATCTCATCGACAGATACCTCAACTCTCTCTACGACACACAACAAGATCACCCTCCTGTTGACGACGAGATGGAAATGGATGTCGACGAAGATACCACCCGAGTCCATTACCAACCTCCCGTCACCCCTCCTCAATCCACATTCAACTTCCCCAGCAGAGACTCTTCTCTGCCGCAAGCCTCGCCTCGAAACGAGCTACAATCTGCATCCTCTTGCTACTCTTCTTCTCACGCTTCAAGCGCCCAAAAGTCCGTCCAGGTCGAAGACGCCTCTTTCGCCATGATCAACCCTTATGCCAACGGCTCTCGATCCTCCTCTGCATCGGTCAACGTGATCCCTCGACCCCGAGTGGCCTCTTCAGGCGGCGTGAGTCGAAAACCCGTCACTGCCAGACAGCAAGAGACCATCGTCGGCGAATTCGAAAACGAGCTGGCTCGTCTGGACTCCATCGGCACCTTCACTGAGCTGCCGCCTCCCGTTTCATACGCCAGCTCCATCATCAGCGACAAGTTGACTCCTCACCCTGCTCTTGTTAACGCCCGAAACACAGCTCCTGGCGTGAGCTCTCGAAACGGTTCGCAAAGAGACATTTCTCGAGACATGGCTGGCATGTCCATTGCCTCCAACTCTACCCAGTCGGTCAACCACTCTGCCCGAACCCCCTCGCAGTTTGGACATCAATCCACGCCTTCTGTTTCTACTGATATCAAATCTAAAAGACATTCTCTCAGTGGTAAGTTTGGCAAGCTTAAAGACTTTGGACGACGAATGACTCTCTCCAAGCCTGCCGAGCAGTCTCCTGCTCCTGCTCCTGCTGCCAATTCTTCTGCCCCTATTCCTCGACCCGCCTCTAACCGGTCAGATCACGGACGACGAAAGTCCATGTTGGGATTCACCTTTGGTTCGTCAGGTGAAGACAAGCAACAGGCTCCTTCGCACAGACGAACCTCGACGTTCGCTAACAACTACATCAACGTTGCTCCTGTCATCAACATGCGGTTTGAGTCTGAGAAGCCCGACATTGGGCGAGGATTTTAGTGTTACTTGTTAGTTCCACTATATAATTTATTGCATTTCTATCCCCTACATTGTAATTACTTGACGACCGTATTGTACAACAGAGACAGTACTTTTTTGTATGCACCTTTAGCCCGACATTGCGAGCCCGTAGCTTCAGCAGCTATAGCTATGCGTTTGATAACTCCAGCTGTTCTCGTTTGGAGCGTAATTTCCTTTCTTGGAAACCTGCACGTCCCACGCACCTGTAATTAGACTGATGAGAATTATATGGCGTGTGTTTTAGAAGGAAATGACCTATGGTCTTATGATTTTCAGGACGGGAGATGACGACATTGGTAAATAATAACATCCTCGGTTCGGCTAATTATCTTCTCCAGCTCTTAACCCATCTTTCGAAAGACTTCTTGCTTACATGTCAGCAGTGCTGTTCTCAGATGGGGGGTCCACACAGCCAGAGGTGATTGGTGATAGGGTGCGAGCGATTAGATTTCCTGATAGCATTAACGAAAGTGGAAACAAACGGAAATACGGTGGATACGTCGGAAAATGTCTCACAATTTTTTCAGGGTGCAAACCGAAACTGGGTTAACTGGACATGGGTGGGTTATAGTAGTCTTGTCTCTTTAGCGCCTGTGATATCACCTCTGTTGCCCAGTGTACACTGTAGATAATTCGATAATATGATCCATCTCCTTAATACGCACGCCCTGACGATCCAACCAGCACGATCAACGTTGCTTTGTTTCAGCTCTATCGAAACACATGTCGGTGAGTGTGCGAGTAGATTAGACACACGCTTTGAGTGCGTTGTAGGAGCAGACTTTGGCAAGGTTTGTGAGGACGAGCAGGTTAAATGGAGGTCAAACAAGTCAGAACTCCAGCTGTCAAAACGTGTGGAAACGTCACTTTTTACCGAGTCGTGCCCGATTAGTTCGTTTGAAAGTGGCTACTTTTTTGTGGACTGATTTCTCAGCTCGTTCGAATCTCTCGCTCAACTGTTCCATGCTCGAAATGTCTCACCTGGAGCTTCTTTCACTGGGCAAGGTTTTGAGTGGATTTGTAAAGAGCCAGAGAGAGAGAGAGAGAGAGTTATGGATGCCGGCAGGGCTGGTTGGTCCAACAGACAAAACAAGCGTTGCAAAGTTCCGACCAGCGTTTGGATACCGGATTCACTTCCCAATCCGGAGAAGTGACAGTAGTTACACAAGTAAAAGGGTCGGAACGGGTCTGGGGTGTTGGGGTAAAGGGTCGAGGGATCCCGTTGGGGTACGAGTCCTCCGACACCCTGCTGTATGTAAGGGTTCCCTTGCGGACCGTGCGTTTGGCGCAGGTTGGCGTAGTTGAGCGACGATCTCTGAGTTTAGCTACTTGGAATCTTGGACGTCGATTTAGCCAAGCGATGGTCAAAGGAGCAACAATGTATGTACTCGTAACTACGTCTTGGGTCGTTAACGGTGCTTGTCAACAACACAGGACTGCACATCTCACATCGCTGACTAATCCTACACCTACTGCGTTATCCCGATACTGTCTCATATGAACGGTAATATTGGCATGAAACATCTCCTCAATTGCGAATAAATAAAACGGCACTGTGTGGCCTGCAGCTGAATCTCCCCAGCTAGAAGTCGAGTCTCTCCTCTTGCTCTTTCACGCACTGCTGCGCCGACTTCGACTCTCCTTTTCACTCTCAGGCATGATGAACTCGGGCTCCTCAATGCCTCGACGGGCCAGCTGATATGCTGCACTGACCCATCTGTCGCCGGTGTTCGTACCGACCAGCTGGAACTGGAAAAACACGCCCTTGTACGCCAGCTTCTTGAGCAGCTTGTCAATAGCCAAAATGTACTCCTGGTTCTCAACGGGATACCCTTGGGCCGTCTTCCAGTTGTTTTTCTTCCACTCCTCCAAATACACGGTCAGACACTCCAACACATAGACCGAGTCGGTTCTGATCTCCCACCTGGGGTAGTCTTGTCGGTTCCACACCACTCGAAGCGCCTGGTACACTGCCGCCAGTTCTGCTCTCTGGGTCGTGTGTTTGGAACCGTACAATGGACCAGAAAAGTTGCAGATGTTGGGGGCTCCAAAGACAATGCCAATTCCGCCCTTGGAGTTGACATAGCCGTTGTTGTCGCACACTCCGGACGTGTAGAGCACCCGGATGGGGTACCCGTGGCCGTCCACGGTGTGCAAGCCTCCTCCAAGAGGAGTCTTCATGTACGCGTCGGCCTCCTGCTCGTACATGAACTCTTTGGCGTTGGAGTCGGGGTAGTTGGTGAGCATCAGAACAGCCATGTTTCTGTCCGTGTACACTCCGGGCTTGTGGCCCATTCGTACCACGTAGTGTGGAGTTGACGGCGGTTGTTCTGCGAGACCATAGTTGGGGTCTTCAGCGGTAGTCACTGGTTGCATTGTGCTGTTAGAATCAATTGCGAGCCGCTCGTGGGGTACAGTACTTTCTGATATCCTGTATGGGCTGGGTCGAGGGATGTCTGGCGTAGCTTGGTCGTGTGGCCTTATATGTATGGTGGTGGGTCCCTGGCTCGGAAAGCTAGATAGACGAGAACTCAATGTCTATATATCGGCAAAGACGACCCAAGATGTTTTCTGGTGCATCTGAGCGTTTCCGCTCCAACAGCTCGCCCCCAGCAAAACTGTTGGGAAAGCCCAGCAAACCTACCGGGATAGGCAGGTGCGGCTTATCGGCACATGCACCATGTAGGGCAAACTTGCTTTCGATAAGACAAAGCGGATTCTGGAAACGTCGATCGTTGCCGAGAGCAATGGCTCGTGGCGTTATCGGTTTTCCGCACAAACACCAAGATCCCTGCTACTGTACGTACGGTGCTACAACTGCTGTATGTACAGTTATCAGCTGCAGACTGAATGTCTCATTACTGTTTTTAGACTGGTGCTAATTGACGAAAATAATAGACTACCGCCAAACTCTCGGCCGGCGGATAAGGCGTCATTCTGTGGATCCAGCATTGTGCGGTGTGCGTCTGGACATATTAATTTTTACGTCAAGACCGCCTGCGCACAGAATGTGGGGTACAGATTCGGTTCTCGTCGTGTGCGACAGCTGGAGTTCCTTATTCCACTGCCTGTTCCAGATCAGGGTCTTTCCGCTTGTCCTTACAATAATTACATTCCATGCAACACCCATGTCATGTGAGACGGTGGCGGAAAACGTTTCCAGCTAGCGGGATGAAATGTATCCCGACAGGGGACCATTTGCGCGAGGGTGTGTATTGCACATACCAGCCAATACGTACGTATGTGCGATACCCCAGTCGTCAGAAGACGCTCCTATGGGCGGCGGATATGCAGGTAAATACGTCAATCTCATATCCATAAAACCACTGTGCGACATTCCACAGATCCCTTGTTTTGATTCAAGACTGCACATGTCGTTATCAGAACCATCATCGCATCAGGGTGTACAACAGTCGTAGCACAACTGGACGAACCAGAAGTGCCCGACGCAATGAACCCTTTCAATAAAACAGTGATAGGCCATGTATCGCACAAACACATTGGGCCCCGCTATTCATCTGTGATTTTGCTCGCGTGACGTTTTCTGGACCCCCACAAACTGAGACATTTCTCAACAAAGAAGGGTGGAGCATAGCTGAGGAGCGTGCGACATAGCGTGTCAACATGGGCTGGTCGGAATAGCCACCACGATGGTTCGCCAGGCCGACCAATTAGTCCCACTTGTATGTTGGCTCCAGAACTCCCCGCTTGGCCAGCTTCAGGGCCTTCTTGTAGCCCTTCTCGTTGGTGTTGCACACATGCTTGAACGAGAAGATGTCGCCGTAAAAGGTCTTCATGAAAATCCACCGGTTGATGGAGTAGTAAAGATCCGCGTTGGCCACCACCCGTCCACTGCCATCCTTCCAATGCTTGTTTCGAATAGCCTCCATTTCTGTCGTCATGCTCTTGAAGGCAGCCAGGTCGTATATCCGAATCTGCCACTTTTCCACCTCGGATCTCTGGTAGATGATTTGGAGCGCCTGGTAGATGGCCACAAGCTCCGCCCGTTTCTGACTGATGCCAATTTCCTCCATAGGTCCCGTGTAGTTGCAGGGGTTGTTTTCACCGAACCAAATGCCCATTCCACACATGTTCTCCTCGTCTCGGTAGGCACACACGTATACAACGTATCGATGGTGTCCGTCGTCGTCCACCGTGTAAAGACCGTGTGATGAGTGTCAAGATCGTCTTGTGGGAGGTTGAGTTAGACTGCGTGTCAGCTGCAGGTTAGGGGCTAGACAGAGGGTGGCAGAGGGAGACAGAGTGTGCGAATAGTCTTGGAGAGGTGGTGTTCTTGGGAATGGTCAATTGAACCATTCAAGTTAGCAGCTGTTAACAATTGAACTAGCACTTCTGTGTGTTGCAAGGATCATAACATTAGAGTAGATAAGGATAGTATCATGCCTAAAGGAGGTATTCTGTGAGAGTAGCCAATGGAGAATCGGTTTAAAAGCGAGACTTGCAATAATCGTACACTACAGAATGTGTCTATGTGCTGTTTGGAGTTTTGTGAAAGACTGAGGAGTTTCTACGAGACTATCTACTAGTTTTGAGATGATGCGAGAGGTCTCAATGCATGGTAGGCACTATCATGCGCCATCAACTACAAAATCGATTAGTGTGAAATCAGCTTCGTCAGGCTCGTCAATTAGGAGTTAGTTATCTACGGAAACATTTTAAAGAAGCAGGGCGGCGACACCAACGAGGGCAGCACCAAGAGAAACAGCAGCAGCCTGAGCGCCGTTCTTGTTGTGGGCAACAGAGCCCTTGGCAGCAGATTTGGAGGGTTTGGCGCCAGCAACAGTGCCATTGTGCCCAGCAGTGGAGTTGGCGGTGAAAGAAGAGTTGCCAGACTTGACAAGCTCGGCAATGGCGGGCAGAATCTTGTTTCCGGAAGTGCCGGTGGAGTTGATCAGAGGAGTGGGGAAGCCAAGAGACTTGTCGGAGAAGTAGCCGGGGTAGGAGAAGTTGTTGTACAGACCCTGCTCGGTGATGTTGTGGTTGGTGACGGAAGAACCGACCTTGTCAGCAACAAACTTGAAGACGTTGGCAGTGACATCTCCCCGTCCAAGATGGGGGAGACCCCAGTTGGCCTGGACAGTAGCCAGGTTGGAGTAATGGTTGTAGACGGTGTCATCGGTGGTACCCTTGAGGTGCTCGGGGATGGCACCTCCAAGCAGAAGAGCAAAGACTCGGTTCTGCTCGGTGTAGGTCTCGGTCTCGTCAAAGGTAAGGATGATGAGGTTGTCCTTCATGAAGTCAGTGTTGTTGAGGAGAGGAGACAGGAAGTTGTAAGACCAGGTTCCGGCGACCTCAATGTCGGAATCGTGGCCATCGTTGGTCATGTTGGGAGTGATGAAGGCCCACTGGGGCAGATCCTTGTTGGCGACATCCTTGTGGAACTCGGTGAAGTTCTTGAGGTTGCCGAGTCGCTCGTGCTTGTTGGTGACGGAGTCGTACATGACCAGAGGGTTGTGCTTTCGGACGTAGTCGTTGGCGTAATCGGACTGTCGAGAGTAGTTGAAGCCCTGGAAGCCGGTGTAGGGCTGGTGCTCCTGGTACTCTCCCCAAGAGATGGACTTGGAGTCGAGCAGATCGGCAACAGTGAAGATCTCCTCGGGGAGAGTTCGGTAGATATCATCGTAGATACCAAAGTAATCACCACCGACGGCAGCAACATAGTTGGGCTCGGAGGGATGGGTCACGGAGAAGTAGTTGGTGAGAAGGATACCCTGCTTGGTGAGAGCATTGAGACCGGCCTGCTTGAAGGCCTTGGTGTAGTCGGTGTTCTCGAGCCAGATCTGGTGGTACCGATCGAAAGCCTTACCCTTAACGTACTTCTTCTCCTTGAAGGAGTTGGAGGTGGCGGTGGCAGCAGCAGCCTTGATCTCGGCCAGACCGGGAGTCTTGGAGGGGATCACGGGAGTGTTAGTGTACAGGGTCTTGGTGTTACCGGTGAGAGCCTGAGTCTGGGTCTCTCCCAGACCGGGGGTAAAACCAGCAGCAGCAACAGTGGAGGCGAGGGCCAGAGCGGTGAGCTTCATTGTAGGTATGAGCGATGAGTCTTAGCCGATGAGATACGGATCTTGGCGCATTATGTAGGTCTTGGCGGTTCTTTGTCCAGTCCGAAATGAGTGGTCAATAAGCCTTGTTTATAGCGATAGGGTTTTTCATCGAACCTTGGCCTCGACCTCTTATCTAAGAGGGGGGACTTGAAAATACGCGAAGGACCGCCTCGATCGAGAATAGAACTTTTGCAACATTTCAATCACGTCCAAATTCTGTAGAGAGGCTTTTCTGGCACGTTTTGTATCGAAAAATAACTGCTCAGCCCCATAACCATTAGCCACGCGCGTACGGCACGATTCAAAGACAAACTCGGACATGGCCAATGATCGAACCCTTATTAAACATTGGCCAAAGGTTTATCTCTTCCACGTGGAAGGAATCTGCCTTCTCTCTGGCCGTGGAGGTTGAAAAAAGAGTACGGTTTGTACGGTTACCAACTTTCGCTCGACACGGACTCCGCTTAGTCTAGACCGTTTCATGTATAGGTTGAAGCTAGCGGTACTAGTATTATACCACTCAGCTGAGGGTATTTACAGATGTTGACATTCTATGACACGTGGATTGGCAGTTTTGTTCTGTCTAATAACTCTCAAACGGCAATGTTATTGTGTACGTGTTTGGGTCTTGATAAGGACGGCTATGATGAGGCACTTCCGTACTTGCAGCCCATGCGGATACGAGGCTAGATTGATGCTTGGCGGAACGAACCGTCAAAGTGGATTGTTCGGCAGGAACAACGCGAGTCATCTGAAACTAAGGTCTTGGCACCTCTTTGAAAGATCGTCGATAGGACAAAAACGCCTGTTATTGGTTTTTGGCGCCGTTTGGGGGCCACATGGAAACGACTATAGATACATGGTTAGGCGCCGTTCCTGCAGAAGGTTCACGGTTAGCGCTGGTTACCAGTGGGCAGGTGGAGGTTGTGGTCTCGTGTCAGGAGAGAGACAGGGAGAGAATACGAGACAATGGGTGAAAAATTTGCAGACAAGGCAACACAGAGATCTCTGACTTGTTTCAGAAGTGCTTGAGGGACGGCGGTACTTCTCCTTCAAATGTCTGAGTACCGACTCTTCGGAGTTTGCCGTCTATTATCACTCAGAGTTTTCATGCGTGTGTTCAAAGCTCACTGCCACCAGGAACAAAACAGTGATACGGAGGGTATAGAACAAGGAGGCTAACAATTCTTCTTTGGGCCGGCTGCTCAGTTTCTTAGTTGCCCATTACTGATCAACCAACCACACGGAAGCTTTCAGACACAGGATGTGTGGGGGATGAAGCATGTCCGAGATGTTCCATGGAATCTTGACTGTGCGTAGTTACTTGTTTACGAGACACGGGTTCACGGAGCTATTGCATCTATAGAAACGGGTTTGGAGAACATTATTTGACGCCGACCAATTCCATTTTCCCAAATAGTAATGGCAGCCACAAGTGTTAGACAAAGCCATGGTCTGACCTCGAAACAGGTACTGTTGGCGACGGACTAAAAGCTGAAATAATTAGTCCGCAAGGTCGGGCTTTTTAGCACCCCGAATCCACGCAGATGACCGTTTGAGACACGTGATTACGGGGTGGCGTTCAGAGACACATTGGCGTCTGCTTGGCACGGCGTTGTGGCTTTGACGGGAGGTTTTTTGTATTGAGTCCCTAACGTAACAAAGAGGAGAGCTCAGTTGGTGAGTCAGAACAGTGGGTCAAGTTATGGCCGTCTTATCATGTCACACCGACAGATAGAGCCGTTGTAACCCAACTATGAGCCCTAACTAAAACAATCGAGTTTAGTTGACAAAACGTCACACTCTTTTAGCTTCTGCAGAATTGGAGCCATCAGAAAGAGGACCATAAGTCTCGAGCATTGCGCCATCAACAGCCCAGATCTCTAATATCAGCCAAGAATCTCAATAATAACCGTTTCTACAGGGGGTCTTCACTATCCACCAATTTGGATCCTAATTAGCGTTTAGATCCGATGAGGTGAAAAATCTGAGTTTTGGAAAAAAACGGCCTATCAACAGTGAGTCCTAATGGTACCGTTCTGATGCTTCACATCCGTGTTTCGCAGAGGAACCACCAATCATTCTCCTTTGCCAAGCCTCCCAACCCTAATACAACTTTCCTATTTGGAAGGTCTCAATTTAAGCCCATTCTGCGGCGAAGAAAACTTTTACTTTCCACTGCACAACCAGCAAGGCTGAATTAGCGCCGTTGTGGCACTAACGGGCAAAAAGGTCTAATGAGAGTGCATATGGGGCCACGGAGAATGATGCTACAGTGACGAGCGAGTCTCTGGGGTTGCATTTTGCGTGGGTCTCATCCGTCCGGAGAATTATATCAACGTTTCTGTGCCACTTTCTGAGCAGACAGCGACGTTAAACGAGCTCCGCAAATCACCGGTATGTTTCTGTACCATTGCGCTTACAAGTCCAAAGAGGGTTCGTCTCAGTAGAACCATTCTTAGATTTCGAGCGTTACATCTTTAATTTAGTCCTGTTGTCGACCGACACGAACTCAGTCTCGTGAGACAATCGTACAAGTACACAGGTATATAGTCATGGGGTTGTGGAGTTGAGAACTGTTTCTGGATCAGTGCAAGCTATGCCCTCTTGCATAGCTGGATCTCAAATCAGTGTCAGTTGCTGTTGACTCAAACTGAGCATCAGTTGCTATTGAGACAGGTGCATCAAGTTCTCAGGTCCTCGTATAGATCTGATCCACTCCCGACGCTAGCGAAGCAGAGGGGAAAGGAACCGCGACACTGCCCTGAAACAGGTTCCACGGTTAGTGGGGTTTGGATTCCGAGTCACACGACCTTACAGCGTCATACTGTCCATTACGGCACGTTTCTCCACACCAACGTCGACTTAGCCTCAACGTGTTCAGTGGCTCAGTGACGCTAATGATGGGGTACCGAGCACACCAGACAGTGGCTGTTGCTACCTGAGTGATATTCATGGTGGACCTCTTCAGGCGGTCAACTATTTAAGCAGAAGAAGACAGAAGCCTAGGATCGTCTACTGACACATGCAGCCAAGCGTCTGCGAAACGTCAGATTATGTACAACTGACATGTACCGGCTTTTATCTCACTTACCACAAGTGTCGACAGCTGACAGATTCCTAAAAACCTCACCCGCAATACAACCCACAGGAGCCTCCCACCAACATGTCACCCACAAGAAAACTCACCACTGGTATGTACATACACGTAAGATGTGCGTGAGGCCTGCAAAGCCCCTCGGATGCGAAACGTGCGACAACGGCGCCGATTCCGTGGTCGCAACTTTCGACGACCAGCTGGTTGTACGCCATCTGTCCTGAAGCCTCGTTTTCCGCCTGGTATCATTTTCAATTGCCGATATGTTACGGTGTCTCACAAGTGCCGTGTATAGTGTAGATCTCTATGTTCTGGTTTGTCCAAAAACCGTAAAACGGAAGCAGTTCTCAGCGAGCAGCGACCAACGCAACGCTCACCTATTCTTACTGTAAGAAGCTCAAGGCTTGGAGAATAGGCCCATCATTCTCTACACGCTACACTAATTTCCTTGAATCAACACGGGTTGCATAGCCTAACCACTAGTCGCCGCTGGCCGGATTAATCCTTGTGCATCCGCTCAATTTCATTTCTCTTGGTTTCGTTTCATTTCATCTCGGTTCCGTAGCCGCCCCTTGTTCCTTTTCATATTCTCGAAATCAGATAAAGAGACCCGGCCTCGCCTGCCCTTTTGAGTTGAGTTTGGCTGGGACAAGAGAGTAAAAAAATTTGTCCGGCAGGCACGGAAGCGCAGGCTGGACGCACGCTTAGAAGGTGTGGCTTGAATGACGCAAACGGCCGCCTTGTGTCTGCATCGCGTGACCTGGACCAAAGGGCCCGTGCTACTCGTTTGTAGATGCAACTTCTTGGCGCCTGGAACCTCATGGAGTGATCAGTTCTCGCTTAAGTCCAGCTGTTGGGTGCTAGCATGCATGATACTCTGAGCTGTCAGGTCCACCTAAATTTTTTTACTCATTTAACCTCTTGAACATCAAAACTGAAAAGCCCCCGGTGAGGCTCGGGGTCACCCACTAGCCTTGTCTGGGTCACGTGAATTGTGCTAATCGAGGGCCTCCGCCAAACTCTACGCATCCCAAACAAAGAGAAAGGTGAGTTTAGCGGAAAAATAACCTATGCAACAGCCGAACTCCAAACGCTATCTTTTCTCATGGGCATGTGTAGTGCAACCCATCATTTTCTCATATATTGGGTCTCATTCGCGATTGCTCCCTCACGCGCATTACTCTGGGACTCGACGAATTGGTGTGGCCGTTTTTCCGCGAATTTCACGCCTCTTTTCCACCCAAACTCCTCGATCCATAACCGCACCGAAACTAACCACCCCTTCCGACACATCCACAGTTTTTCGACTAACTAAACACTCGTGGCTTGGTGGCTTTTCTTTCTTCTGCTTGTCTTTTTCAGTGAACTCTGAAAAACCATCCACATAAAGAGGAACACGTTTGTCCTCAGTTCAGGTTCTTTCTAATTACACACACAGCAATGGGTCTCAACTTCATCAACAAATTGACCAAGTCTGCGTCCCCCTCGTACGACGAGAAGGAGCGTGAAAACGTCTCCGTCAACTCTGCCGATGGTCTCGGAACCGAGCCTCGAATTCTGGAGGCCGGTGATCCCCATGCTTCCGACTCCTCAATTCTCAATCTGGGCAATGGAGAGATCATTGACAAGACCTCTGACGACCGAAAACAGATTGGTGTCATGTCTGCCGTCTTCCTAATTTTCAACCGAATGGTTGGAACCGGTATTTTCGCCACGCCCTCTACCATCTACCTGCTTTCCGGATCCGTTGGACTCGCTCTCATCATGTGGGTCGTCGGAGCTCTCATTGCAGGAGCCGGTCTCATGGTCTACCTCGAATGGGGTACCACCATCCCCAAGAACGGAGGTGAGAAGAACTACCTCGAGTACGTCTACCGAAAGCCCAAGTTCCTCATCACCGCCATGTTTGCCTCCTACGTTTTCCTGCTCGGATGGGCTGCTCCCAACTCCGTCATCTTCGGAGAGTACATTCTGAACGCCGCCGAGGTCCCCGTGACCCGATGGAACCAGCGAGGCATCGGCCTTGGATGTCTGTCTTTCTGCTTCATCATCCACTCCGTCTCCGTCAAGTGGGGTCTTCGACTCCAGAACTTTCTCGGAGTCTTCAAGCTCATTGTCATTGCTCTAATCACCATTGTCGGCTGGGTTGCTCTTGGAGGCGGCCTCAAGAACGTCAAGGAGCCCCACGCCAACTTCCACAACGCCTTTTCTGGATCTGAGAAGGCCACTGGATACGGTATCGTCATGGCTCTCTACAACGTCATCTGGTCTTTCATCGGTTACTCCAACGCCAACTACGCTCTCTCCGAGGCCAAGAACCCCGTTAGAACTCTCAAGATTGCTGGCCCTCTGGCCCTCATCATGGTTGCCGTCTTCTACATGTTCTGTAACATCTCCTACTTTGCCGTTGTTCCCCGAGAACAGATTGGCGAGTCTGGACGAATTCTGGCTGCCACCTTTTTCCGAGTGGCCTTCAACGAGTCTGCCGAGAAGGCCATGTCTGTCTTTGTGGCTCTGTCCGCTCTCGGTAACGTTCTTTCCGTCATCTTCTCCCAGGGCCGAATCATCCAGGAGCTCGGTCGAGAGGGTGTTCTGCCCTTCTCTTCCTTCTTTGCCTCCAACAAGCCCTTTAACTCCCCCTTCCCCGGCCTGTTCGAGCACTACTGCGTCTCCATTGTCATTCTGCTGGCCCCTCCTCCCGGAGACGCTTACAACTTCATTTCTAACCTGATCACATACCCCCTTTCGGCCATCAACGTGGTCGTCTCTCTGGGTCTGCTGTGGGTCCACTTTGACAAGTGGCGACATGCCCGAAACCCCGACCTACCCCCTTCCATCTTCGCCGACTTCAATCCTCCCATCAAGGCTACTATCCCCGTCACCTTCTTCTTCATGCTGGCGTCCATGTACCTTGTGGTTGCTCCCTTCCTGTCTCCTGACGCCGACCAGTCTGTCTACAAGGACCTGCCCTACTGGCTGCACTGTGTCGTTGGTATTGCTCTTTTCGCCGCTGGTGCCGTCTACTGGCTCTTCTGGGCCATCATCTGCCCGAAGCTGTTCAACTACAGGCTGGTCAAGCAGACTGTCATTGGCTCTGACGGCTGGTCGAGAACTGTCATCAACCGAGTCAAGAAGGGCGAGGTTGCCGAGGGCGACGAGTTCTAAGAACTGGGAACACTTTCTCCAAAAAAAAAATGACTCTCTCGGAGTCAACATTTGCATTTGGTGTGAATCCAACCTCACACTGTCATGGATCTTCGTGAGAAGACCCATGAATGTCACTCCTAACAACTTATTTATTTAGTTTTGCTTCAACAGTTAATGTGAACCTGTGCACTGGCCTTACCCAGTGTACGATGAAAAAAATACCAGACCATAACCCGTAGACCGTGTATAACGTGTACCCGAAACCTCACAATTCCTTCTAGGGTCATATAACAAACAGAACATTGGAATTTGCTGGGGTTTTGACCTGTAAACAAGGGGACCGAGGAAGCCACAGAAATCAACACAAACGAGCCGACTCGTATGTTCCAAGCAGGTTTCTCGCAAATTGGACGATCCTGAGGCCCCACAGATTTGCGGACCGCCGCTTTAAGCGAAACCCTACTCGACTTCGCATTTATACAGATTCACTCCTTTTGAACATTCTTTCAATTTTTGGACTGTTGGAGGGGTAAAGTATGACTTATGAAAGCTCAAATGCTGAACATTCAGAATATCGACTCGAAAATCTCGTTGTGGCGTTCTTGGGGTTGATAGAGTGTAAAGTATAGTTGTTACTAGTCAGCTCACAAAGTATCATATCATTGTTTTAGATAGGTACAAGAATTCAGGGCTATTAAAGGGAAGCTCCTGGCGAGCTAATAGCTAAATTAATGATTTCTTTCCAAGTTCTCGCAACCAAATCACATTTCTGCTAGTCATGGTGGCACATCCTAACCCGGATAACACAGCTATACGCCTGAACACCTAATTTTGAGACTTCAAAAGAGTCCTTAAGACAAGTGTGGCAAAAACTCTGCCCATGTGGAATGATACACACACGGCACTCATCGATAACCGAACTTGCTGGCTGTGGGCTCTCAGAGTTAGGTTGGTGTGGCTTGCGTCGAGGTAGTTAGGATTACACCTCTCACTAGCGCCGTGATGGATGTTCCTTACTCACATTATCGAAGTATAACAGATGTGGCTTGAGAGTCAATTGTCAGGGAGAGCGAAGACTTCCGGGAGAACGAAGACTATGACAGGGGTCGGCTAAAGGAGGCAAGAGTTGGCGTGCCAGAGAGTGAGGAAAGAGGTCTTTGTTCTTGGAGATATCAGGGAAACTGATTTGCAATCTTTCAAGCCACACATAGGGAATGAAAGGCTCTAGTATGACTGAAGGCACGGACAGGCCGTTTTTCTGTGTCTTCAAGCAGGTTAGCTTTACAATGGACAATGCTATAGACGGTGTTTCCGAAACCAGCCATGAGTAGGTCACAGTATAAAGGACTAGTATTGCTCAGCTTAGGATGGCCAGCCTGTATAGTCGTAGATTAATAAGAGAACTTCTTCTGAGAGCATGTCTGTAAATGTTTACTAACCACTGATGACGTAATCATACTCGCCGAGTAATTTCATACCGGTACCGTTTGCTCCTTGTAGCAGAGACGGGATATACCATTCATGAGTATCATAAAGGGATACTGAGGATCTTCGTAGCCAGTCGCTCAAAGATAATGAGCTCCTCATTGAGCATTGCAACTGCTTTTGACACGGCTCCCATACATTCAGGCTGGACGTGCTTCGTCATATCAGTTCGGAATGAATGGTACCACCAACAGCTATCTCAAGTCTGATCCCCACTGGGCGTTTGTGCGTATTTGTGGGGATGCATTTCACGTTGAAGAACCACAACCTAAATAGAGCAAGACGGGTGTCGTAAACGGCTGGAATTTTGCGATTCCACCAGCGAATATAATGCAATATGGTATCAATCTGATCGGAAAGAACTCGGGGGCCTGACGACCACCTGGAATAAAGCAGGAGACTATTTCCGCTACCTAGAGAGAACGCCTCGGAGGACTGAGGACTGAAGATATCAGACTAAACGTTACACGCTGACGGTTCATCTTTGCCAACTCGATCGTATCTGGTCCTTGCCAGAATTGCAACGGGAAACATCGCCATACCTGTAAAGCTCCCCAAAGCTCCTGTCAACCTCCACACATGCTACCCCTATAATTATGCAAGTGTTCGGAACAGAGATGCCGAACTCTAAGGAAGGGGTGGGGATGCGAGAATGGAATGTTGTTTGTATGATTGGTGCAGTTTCCAGAGCGAGAGACGGTTGCGGTGGAGAGTATCCAACATTGCTCGTTGATTGGCCTGTTTTGTTGGCCGTTTCCTTCCCTCTCCATAGCAACCAAAACCCACCTGAAAATGCTCATAAACCCTTTCCCACCCACCTCTGAAGAGAGCGTTGAGAAACGGCCCGTTGCATTGAAAAAGACAAGACGTGCATGCTGCAAAGAATTCAACCGCTGAGTTTTGTCCGTGTGCCGCGCATCCTGGACGTGTGGTTTTAGACAGGTCTCTGATTGTGTTCTCGTAATAACGTACGAGGCGCAGAATGCTCTTGCGAACTCCCCCCTTGATTTGACACGTGGGTATACGCTGTCGTGGTCGGAGGTTTCTTTCCTCAACTCTTTCCTCAACTCTTTCTGTTGTTTGGGTCGATCAGTGTACACCGACAGTTAAGCAACTATGATAGAAGATAAGACCCGTCTTTATATCCTGGCGCCAGTGTAACAGATGGGGGTCAGTGTAGTGCCAAGCCAGACGGGGTAACACGCGTATTTGGAACGATTTGGAGCGGTTTCATTCGTCTCTTGGCATGGGATGTTGTTTGTTGGGTCAAAACGGGGAAGGAGGATCTTCGGTCTTGGAGGTAAACAAGACGATAAATAGAGTCAGGGTGTATGATTAGCTCGTGTGGAAGAGGACCTTATAAACTGTGCAAGTAGCAAGTCGCTGAGCGAGTACTGGTAGTGGATTGCCCAGTAAGAGGCCCACAATGGAATGCTGCTCTTTATACACTTTAGCTGAAGGGCACTAAAATCCACACAAGGACAACGACCGCCTGTCACACACCGTACTCTGGTGCCATGCACGGTGCCTCCACTCTTATCATCAGGGTGGAGAAACAGGCAGAGCACGCAAAATGTCCTACCTGGCTGGATTGGGACGTTATGAAGCAACCAGATACGAGCGGATTCTGTACGAGTGAGACAGTGGCAGCAGCGGGCTCAAGCGGAAAAACCAATCTTCCCAAGCTGGCACGTCCGTGTCTCTCCTCAAAACGTCAGACATGTATGTATATCAACGACAATGGGGAAAGAAAAAAAATTAGCTATTATATAAACCTGCAGGTAGGGGGGCACACCTGTGGATGTGGACCAAAGAGGAGGGAGAGCTGAGGACGTGCAAATGACATATAGAGGGCTTTGGCGAGTAGAAACCGGATAACACAAAAACAGCAGAATCGATTGCAAGCGCTTGAGAGAGCCTTGGAGCGCCCCAAACCCCTGTTCAACAGTCCCTCACGTCGACGGTTGGTCATCATGCACAAGGAGGGAAAAATAGACGCACGTCTGGCAGCTGTGTTTTCATCCTCTTTCTTTGGTTTTTGGTAATCGTGCCTTTTGACCAGGAGACTCTTGGTTTTCACACTAACCGCGAACGCCCGGCCCCAGACAGCAAAACCCGTCTGTTTGTCCATCCCCGCCTGCGTGGAAGCCCTCGACACGTGATCCCGACCCACAAAACGCGCTAAGATCGGCCTCGATTCCAAATCACTTCACCCCCAGAGATAGCACGCTTCACGACCTGCCATCCACCACCAAAAACACAATGCTACGACGCAGATCTTCGGCATCATACCCACAACAGTCGCTGCCCAAAACGCAGTCGACCTGGCAGCCGTCCACAATGACGCATGGAGTGCGGACCAAGGCCCGGCTCTACCTCAGTCGCATGCCGCTGAAAATCGTGGCTGTTTTGGCAGCGCTGCTTATCACAACCGGCTTCGTGGCCTTCAACCTGCGGCACCCGGCCGAGCAACAACCCGGCGGAAACAAGCAGTACATCAAGGAAATCGAGTTTGAAAACCCGGCACTACACGGGCCGTTTGTGTCTGGATGCAGACCCATCGTGGCCAACCCCGCAGACAAAGTCAACGCGGCGTTTGTCGTGCTGGCGCGGAACCAGGACCAGGAGGGCCTGCTGACGTCCATCGCATCGCTAGAGCGCCACTTCAACCAGTGGTACAACTACCCCTACATTTTCCTCAACGACGAGCCGTTCAACGCTACCTTCAAGGCCGCCATCTCCAAGTCCACGGCCGCCAAGACGGAGTTTGGCGTCATCCCGGACTCGTTGTGGGACTTTGACGACAGCGTGGACCGCAAGGAGCTCAAGAAGGCGCTGCAGAACCAGGCCGACCAGAACGTCATGTACGGCGATTCCGAGTCGTACCACAAAATGTGCCGGTTCTACTCGGGCAAGTTCTACGACCACCCGCTGCTCAAGGACCTGGACTGGTACTGGCGGCTGGAGCCCGACGTGCAGTTCTTCTGCGACCTGACCTACGACCCCTTCCGATACATGCAGGACAATAACAAGGTGTACGGCTACAACATCGCCATCAAGGAGCTCAAGGAGACGGTGCCCAACCTGTGGCGATACACCAAGTCGTTCAAGCAAAAGCACAAGATGCAATCCAAGGGCATGTGGGAAATGTTCCTGCAGACGGCTGAGGAGCGAGAACGACGAGGAGGACACCCCCTGAAGGACGCTCGAATGTCCGACAAGAACGACAAGCCCAAGGACAAGAAGGCTGGCGACAAGGAGCCCACCTCCAAGCGGTTCGCCGACCCCGATTATGAAGACATGGGCGAGGAGTCGTATAACATGTGCCACTTCTGGTCCAACTTTGAGATTGGTAAGCTGTCCTTCTTCCGATCAAAGGAGTACAGAGACTACTTTGACTATCTCGAGGAGAAGAAGGGTTTCTGGTCCGAGCGATGGGGAGACGCCCCCGTGCATTCGTTGGCCGTGGGTCTGTTCCTGGCGCCCTCCGAGGTGCACTACTTCCGAGACATTGGATACCAGCATTCGGACATTTTCCACTGTCCGTACAACGCCAAGGGCGCCCAGCTGCCTCCTCCCGAGCGATACTGGGAGGGCGTTTCCAAGCGAACGGGTCTGAAGCTCACGGACGAGCAGATCAAAGAGGACGAAAAGTGGCTGGTGCCCGATCCTGCCGAAGAAGGCGGCGTGGGATGCAGATGCATTTGTCCGCTGGACAAGGCGGCGTTCATCGAGCCGCGAGACGGAAGTTGCATTGCCCACTGGGTGGAGACCAGAGACAAGGGGGGGTTGTAGAGATTGTAAGATAGTGCATGGAGAGGACATGGCATAGAAGGAAGGTGGAAAGAGAACGAAAAGGGAAAGTCGAGAGAGGGAGCGGAGGAGGTAAAAGAACACAACATACGGACATAATTAATATCACCCTCTTTGGTGATTTCGAATACGTAGGTGTGGTTTTGGAGGGTAGAGACAGCGTGACATTTACTACAGCCCATCTTGTTCTACACTATGTATGTACATTAATGAAAGGTTATGGATCTGATGAAGGTAGTGAATGGAATCACAAAGCAGTGATCAATCACTCCACTCACACAATACAAAGAATCAATAAGTTATATACGAAAGCTTTTGGGTCAGTTAGTAACCGGTGGCAGGCTTGGTGGAGTTGAACTTCTTGGGCAGGTACTTGACCTGCTCGGGGCAGTTGTTCTTAGCAATGGTGTCGTCCACAGGGGTGTACTCGGCGGAAGGAATGGCACCCTGGATGTGGAAGTAGTACCAGATCTCGTTGAGAGCTCCAGACTTGTCGCAGGCAATGTGGACCTTGGCGTGAGAGTGGTGGTACTTGAGAGCGGCCTCGATCTTGCCCTTGGGGTAGGTCTTGTCCTCAGAGGGCCAGATGCCCTTGGAGCCGAGGAAGCCGTAGGTGTTGAGCTCCTTGTGGAGAGCCACGGCGGTTCGGGCGTAGTCGGCCACGTTCTGGTGGGGGTCGGAACCCTCCTTGTAGCAGCTGGGGTTGAGGGTGGACATGCAGGTTCCGTGCTTGTTCCACTCGTGCTCCCAGAAGGACTCGTTGTCGCCGTCGTCGGAGACCCAGTTCTCGTTCATGTAGTCGAGCAGCGAGGGCTCGAGCTTCTTGATGATGTCGGTCACGTTGGACACCTCCTGGGCCTTGTCGCAGTACTGCTGGTAAGTACCATCACAGTTGTCGGGCCACAGACCGTGGATGGTGAAGGCGTCCTCGGGGCCAAAGCCGGGATCATAGTCCCAGAACTGGGCCAGCAGAACCAGTCCTCCGGGCTGCTGGACGCAACAGAGCGAGTCCGCGTCGGTGATTTCCTTGGAGCACGACACAGGCAGATCGGCGTTGGCAGGACAGTCCTTGTGGAGAGGAGCAGAGAGCTCGGGCTGGGTGAAGAGTCGGTAGACGACGGGAACTCCGCAAGCGGGCTCCTCGGCAACAACAAAGGAAGCCAGAGCGGCAACAAGAACGGCAGAGAACTTCATAGCGACCGTGGGCGAGAACGTAGGCGATTGGGGGCTTGGTATTTACCTTGCCCGATCCCAAAGTGCGGCGCCCTACTTATATCAACATCGCGACATACGGCGCACGCTAACAAAGAGTAGATTTGGTCGTCTGTCAACCGGTGCCTACGGCTCTGCCAATCAATGCGGTTATCTACAAACCGTGCCTGTGTTTAGCTGTCTCAGGAGGTTAACTTAGAGAGGTTAGTGTGTTTCGATAGGGGTATTTCTGGGCTATAGCGGGGCAATTCGGGCCAAAAAAGTGGCTACAAGTTCACCAAACAAACGGCTGAGTTGATGTTGTCAATTTTGTGAGCCAATCACCTTTCCAGCTTCAATTAACAACCATTTACTGTCCCGTTCCCTCATCACCGAACGGCTCCGTAAAAAAGAATAAACTCACAGGTAGTACATGAACACGGGCCCAATTAGTGCACTTTGCAAAGCTTGTCATTCCGCGTTCTGGCAGCCTTTTCGCCGACCTCGCTTCTTTTAGCCCCATCTGAGCGAGCAAAAGCACGTGTGGCAGGTCACGTGGCCGGTTATCCCCGCATCTAGACCCTAGAATTCCACTCGAAGTCCACACATGTGTGAAATGTGTGAAAATTGACATCAAGTAGCGTCAAAACGTGCCTCGCTTGTGGGCTTGGCAAGGTACCAAAACACAACAGAAAAAACGGCTTTGTCAACAGGGCCCTGTCGACCTATTTGACCGACATAAACAATTGAAAATCACTTGAAGTTGTCATTTCATCACCCACAACCGCATCGGCCACCGCCTATCAAACCTGTCACTCTTTCTATCAGCCTTTCCACGCCCCAATCTATGCACTCGTCTCGTTTGTCACGCTTGTCACATGCTAACCAATCTTCTCTGCAAATGCACACTACAGGGCGAAAAAAAGACCACTGGCTAAAGCGGTGTTAAACCAACGCCTATTGGTCTGCTGCAATGTTTGGTTCGTCTACCGTTAAACACGTGCTTCCAACAGTCAGCATTATACAGCCTAACAAACCTATACATTCACACCTGCTACGCCTCGCTAAAAGAGTTCTGTCCCGCTGTCAACATGAAACCGTTCACACTAAACCATGACAACGCGGCTAACTATAGCTTACTAATTTCTACGCATTTTATTACCATTTTATTTTATTATCATTTTATTAATTATCAAAATCAATCATATCATCTAAGTCTCTCTTATTATCAAAAAAACCCTCCGCTCCGCTCTTGACCTTTGTCGCGCTGACCGTCGTTTGAACGTCTTGTTGATATGTGTGTGATGTCATCAAGTCAGTTAGTGGTATTGTCTATATGCAAATAAATACTGTTAAGCAGGAATAATGTGTGCTATCATCACAATACTTATCCCGGAGGTATGTGTGTGCCGTATGTGTGTATATGTGTAGAAAAATTAAACCTTGGATTCCTTGGAGTGCTTGACTCGAATGTGTCGAGACAGAGCATCCATTCGGCTGAAGGTCTTGCTGTCGTCCCCGCAGTGCTCGCACTTGTACGTCTTTCGAACAGCAGCATGAATGGTATCCTGGTGTCGAATCAGATCGTAGGGTCGCGAGAACACCTTGCCACAGGGGCTTCCAGACGAGTCCACGTGCTCACACAGATGCACTCGGCCTTCGGACTGGCCGGTCACGGGCTTTCGTCGTCGGGTTCGGGCAACAGGCTCAACGGTGGACACAGAGTCCGTGTCGTTGAAGCCAGGCGAAGATGTGGTGCTGCTGGAAGAGGGCTCAAACAGGTAGTCGGAGTCCTTGCCAAGTGAGGTTGTGCTGGGGTTTGATTCGTACAGCGTGTCTTCCAGAGACAGCGACGAAAAGTTTGGAATGTTGGGGTTGTGAGGCGAGACGTCAGCGGGGCCAGGACCGGCAGGGCTAGCAGGCTCCTCGACCAGAGGCTCAGGCTGGTACACAGGCTGCTGCTCAAGATACTCCGGTTGGGGCTGCTCGAGAGTCTGATGCTGCTGTGTAGGCGTCTGCTGGGTCTGATGCTGGAGGTCCATCTGCTCAAGAGGCTGCTGCTGCTGCTGCTGATGATGCTGCTGCTGCTGCTGCTCGAGAACAGGGGGCTGATGATGCTGGTAGGGAGTATGCTGGGTATGGAGGGTGGGAGTATCGTACTCGAGAGGAGGAGCCTCGAACTGGTCGAGGTCGATATCCAGATCCATATCCTCGTTCTCCATATACTCATGCAAATCGTCAAACTCGTCACACATTTCGTCGTCGTCGTCGTCCTCAACCTCGGGCGCAGCGTCGTAGTTGAGATCAATCTCGTTGGTGTAGGGCACAAACTGCTGGGGCTGCTCGTTGTTGATGAAGAACTCGAGTCCGGGGTCCTCGGGCTGGCCAGCGTAGAAGTTGGCGTTCAGGTAGTCCCAGGGAGTGGAGCTGTTGTTCTTCTTGAGCAGCGAGTCTGCAGGAGCCAGAGTCTGTGAGTAGTTGTTGTCGTTGAGAGGCAGCATGTCCTGGTTGCATGGGTAAGAGTACTGGGGCTTCATCAGGTAGGAATAGTCCATCTGAGAGTCCATGTTGTTGTTGTTGTTATCCATGTTCATGTTGTAGTGCTGTTGCTGGGTGACATCCAGGGTGCCGGGGTTGTACTCGGTGAACTGGTCACTCTGCTGAGTCTGGACCGGCGTGAGGTTTGGAAAGTACTCGTCAGAAGCTATCATGGGAGACTGTGGGTTTGTGGAGTGGACCGAAGAAGAGCTGGAGTTGTTGGTTGAGTAGAGACTGAGTCCGTTGTTTTTGGGAGTCAACTTGGGAGAATGGGGTAGGTCGAAGTTTCTAGAACCGTCAGTTGTGTTCATGAGAGGTGCAGTGTTTGGACTGCTGTGGAAGGAACTTGGTTTTAGGTCCTCTTCCAGGAGTGTGTGCAACTTACTGTTGTTGTAGTGGTGTTGGTAGTTACCGGTTCTGCTTAGTAATGAAGGGAACCGCACTTTCGAAATTTCAAATAAGGAGAGAAGAGCTGCGATGTCGTTTGTGGGACTCGCGGCGCGTCAAAGTGTAAAATTGATTTCTCGTCTGGTCGCTTGTGTGTGTTCTTTGGTCGTGTAACCTGAGTGTTTTTGGGGCACACTCGGTGGCGAATTCCCTTCTATATAAATGCGTGTGGCCTAAGTTTAGGTTCGGTTTAATTTGTAAGTAGGTTCATTGTGGTGGTGGGAGATGGAAAGTGAAAGTGGCAGGAGGAAGGGTGCCGAAGGGGTTGGAACAAGGTGGAATCAGGGGGAGCAACAGGGTGGAAGGGACTGGCCAATCACAGGGCGGTAAAGAGGGACACGAATGGAGCTCTTCTGGCTATTCTCTTGTCTCAAACCCCCCACTCTACCGCATTTTCAGAGCTGTTTTTCTCGCTTCGATTTACACTGCCTGGTTACCGTTGTTGAATGCGTCATGCAAGCATGAGTGGGGTTAGCTTGAGTTGCGAGTCTATGTTCATCAAACACGACCATAGGGATAAACAGAGGATAATGGCGGTTGTTTCTCATAGTTTTAGCAGCCACAGTGATCTTGGATAGCTGATGTTTACGACTCATCTACAGAAAACGCATCCACACTACAACGCTGCCACCTGCTGAGCTGCAATCTTGTTGAGGCAACTGTCACCCTCTCTAGCGCCTGATTGTACCAACTCACGTACACAACCTCCTCCACCACCTTCGGATGAGGAACTAAAGATACCCGAGGAGTGTTTAGCTCCATCCAGAGTCGCTTATGTCGAAACTGCCAAAAGCTACTTTCACATGGCTGGGGTTGTTGAGTTGAGAAATACCCACGATAGACAGATGCTCACAACATTGGCACGGCAGCGGACATCGAAGAACGAGCACATATCTCAAGCACGCTGTTCCAGACAAGGCGCAAGGAAGATGCACGACAAATGTGTGTCTTGTGATTTTCCGCTCAGGGTGATTGCTACTGTACTTTAGTTTCCTCGTGCCATTTCTATCAAGGGGTAAAAAATACCACCCTGTTAGGCTGCCCTCTTATCAAGCCACCTTTTGGCAATATGATAAGAAACACTTCCACAGCCTTCTCGCACAAAAACACTCTCCCTTTGGGACAAACCCCCCCCTTCTTTTTGCCACCCAAAGTCTATTTCCACTCTAAGCCCAAACCTAATGCCGCTTAGAGCAACACGAGCAACTCAAACTGCTATTATTAGCCCTTCAAAACATTTGCCACTGAGATTAGCCATTTCAAGACGACAGCACACAAAGGGGGTGGATAAACAATACTCCATGTGAAACAGACAGCTTCATAGAACCGCCCAAAGTTTTTTTTTATTCTTTTCTATTTCCGAAATAGTCTCCTCAAGTCAATTGGATAGCCGCATTTGGGCCCCTTCCCGATCCGCCTCTTTCGGATGTAACATAACCGCTCTCCGTCTGCCCCGATCCACAATCACAGAATTGGTCATGTGGCCCTAGACCCAATTAAGGTTAGGTGACTCTTCCTGCGGCTGAAATCACGTGCAGCGCCGCCCAAAAATGACGGAAAGTCACGTGACCGCGAAATTTCTGCTGCGCCCCCAATTGCTCTCAAAAATGGTGGATTTTTCGGGTCTCGAATTTTCGGCGCTCAAATCCGCTCTCAAACTGCTTCCCCCGTCTGACTCAGAAAATGACTCGTTGGGCCTGCATATTAAAATGCCTGCATACGAAGTCCCAACCGTTATAACCTTAAGCGAGATCATGCATGATAATGGACTACGCCACGAAGTTTCTCTTTCATGAGAAGAGATGGTTTGAGAGATATCTGGGGGTTGAGGAATGTATGTGGAATGAACTGGGGTGAAGGGCATAGGACTAGTGCTAGGGCGTACAACTTTACCTGTGAATATTGACCGTTACCCAAAGTGCTACATGCGACCTGGGGCTTACGACCATGAATGGTTATTTTGAACAGCCTGGAAATACCTCCCTTTGTAGAAAAAAAGAGAAGATTTTTCAGTCTCGGTCTTTTCCCGCCTTTCGCTAGCTCCTGCCAGATTGATCACATGACTTGCTGATATTACGGATCAGGTGATCTCCCTGAAAAAAAGGTCGACATATCTCCGCCGAAAGGTGATTGTCTCAACTTCGTGGGGGTCACCAGAACTCCATGGAAAGAGAGGAGGGGAAAGGTTGAGTGAAAACTTTTCACCATGTTGATCACGTGGTTTGTTTTTGGTATTGCTTTCGATGTTTATGGCGAATTTCAGTGATTAGTCATAATATCGTGAGGTGAGCTGGAAAGATGTTGAGAGGAGGAGCCAGTTTTTATTTTTTTGTAGCCAATAGATGGGCTTGAAAAGGTGCTACGAAAACGCTACGAATAATCACGTGACATAGAGGCGCAATCGCGGTGATTTCACACAGCCCCATCAGCGTCTAACCACACCTAACGATTTTTATATGGTTACCCTGATGTGATATTATGGGCATGTTGGTGTGGTGTCAAAAGGGTCAACAATGTCAGAGAAGACTATAGAAGACTATAGATTAGTTGAACTACAAGAAAGGCTACAAGGCTACCAGTACAAGGCTCGGTTTTTTTTTTTCTTTTTTTCAGTCAATTTAATATTACAATCCTCCCTAATAAACAATAAAATAAGTTGTTAGACAGCGGCTTAACCACCGAAACCGTAAAGGGTTCGGCCCTGTCGCTTAAGGGCGTAGACAACATCAAGAGAAGTGACAGTCTTTCGCTTGGCGTGCTCAGTGTAAGTAACGGCGTCTCGGATGACGGACTCGAGGAAGGACTTCAGAACGTTTCGGGTCTCCTCGTAGATCTGGGCGGAAATTCGCTTGACACCTCCTCGTCGCGCAAGACGTCGGATGGCGGGCTTGGTGATACCCTGGATGTTATCTCGCAAAATCTTTCGGTGTCGCTTAGCGCCACCCTTTCCAAGACCTTTGCCACCTTTTCCTCGACCAGACATTGTAGTAGTTGTTGTGTGTGTTGTAGTAAGAACCAGAAGACTCTGTGATGAGGAAATTAGTTATGGGGGGGGATGGGTCCCCTTATATATGCGAGAGGTTATACCTGTCTGTGTCAGTGTTCCATTTCTCGCGTAAACCTTATCCGCAATGTAAGAAGCTCCCGTCCATCAGAAAAGACAAGCCATTGTTTGTTGTGTCTTTGCTTTGGCGCGTGTTGTACGTACCATATCATGCTGATGGTGCTGCTAACAGAGATGCCATCACTATCAAGTCCCAAAAAGGAAGGAGATTAAGGTTTTCTGTTAGCAAAATAAGGTTTCCGGCGCGAGCTCATGAACATGACGAATATCACGAAAAATACCGATTGACGCTCGGTGGAATGTAAACAGTGCCTTGGACGGTGTCTTTAGAGTCTGTTTAGTTGGTGTCAAGAAAGAGTGCCAAGCGGAAGAGGTAGTTCCAATAGTAAAAACGTTTTCGAAATTACAGCTAAATCCAACTAAATCCACTTAACTACTCTATCCTACTGCCCCATACCTGATTACTTAAACATCTCTTCATCACGCCTCATACCCACTTTTCGGCCACGCGACTGCGTCGTGTTTGAAGCCCCTGTCCATGTCTCCTATCACACCAATAAATGCGTCGCGCTCTCACCAATAACGTCTCCCAGGGTTGGTCGCGCTACACCTCTGGCATGTGCATATATTGGTGAAAACGTAAAGAGCCACAGCAACGTTTGGTCGCGTGGCTGGTTGAGGTGGTTAGATGGGGAGTTGTAGAGAAAAAAAATATACTACTGGGGTGATATTCACGTGACAAGGATCTTGTTAGTATTTTCAAATCCCATTTTGGACCACTTTTAAGGCCCCGAACCCCTTATACCAAACCCCTTACATTTTCGACCACGATACACACGCACACGCTACTTGCTGCAGCGTCCCCGCGCGATCAGTCGCCATCAACCCTAGCCCTATTTCTGTGGAGCGTCAGGGCCTCCCGAAAAACCTACCCTAACCCTATTTCTCTACTTCCCACCGCTTCTAACAGCGCTATCAGAGGGTCGCTATCAGAAACTCTAAATTCATTACCGCATTTGGGCGGGATTGGGAGTTCTTTGGCCCTAACCCCGCCGCTAACACATGCCCTAGCCCTATTTCAAACTCCCAACAGGCAAAATGCACCACAATTTCGACACAAAGTCCCAATACTGGAAAATCTTGACAACCAAGGGGGCCAAACATGCACCATGAATTAGGCGCAAACACGGGTATTTCGACACAACACAACACAAACACAGCCATACTCTAAATTACTCCCGACCACACTTCACAGCACGGTGCGCAGCAAATCTATTTAAACACGGCCGGTCCCCCTCCCAAATTCTTTCCTCACACAACACAACAACTCAACCACTCCAACCAACAAATACAATGGCCCGAACAAAGTCTACAGTTATCGCCCGAAAGGTCACCGGTGGAAAGGCTCCCCGAAAGCAGATTGGATCCAAGGCTGCCCGAAAGTCCGCTGCTCCCTCCAACACCTCCGGAGGTGTTAAGAAGCCTCACCGATACAAGCCCGGTACCGTCGCTCTCCGAGAGATTCGACGATACCAGAAGTCTACCGAGCTCCTCATCCGAAAGCTCCCCTTCCAGCGACTTGTCCGAGAGATTGCCCAGGACTTCAAGACCGATCTCCGATTCCAGTCCTCCGCCATCGGTGCTCTGCAGGAGTCCGTTGAGGCCTACCTTGTCTCCCTCTTTGAGGACACTAACCTGTGTGCCATCCACGCCAAGCGAGTCACCATCCAGAAGAAGGATATCCACCTTGCTCGACGACTCCGAGGCGAGTAAATGGTCTAGCTACTTGCTTACTTGGGTTTTATTTAATGAGGGTATTTAAAGTGTAATATTATAAATTACTAAGAAGATTTGATTGTAGAAAAAAACGAACTAATACTTGCAACTGATTTCAGCTCCCCCCCCACGCTGAGGCTTTTAACTCAGCCTATTCGCTACGGCTCCATTATCATGCCATGCAACCTAAGGCAGTGCTACATCGAACATACTGGTGATATGTATGTACAGGGAGACTGACTCCTATCGTATCCTATCCTATCCTATCGTACGTACTTCGTCAATGTCACGTGACGGCTGCACCGCCATCAGGGTGGCGTTGTACGTGGAATCCCGTGGACTTTGCCACCGTGTCCATCCGCCCTCTTAGTGTGTGTGTCTCTTCCACCACCTTCCATAATCTGTTGTTTAGGGCTAAGAGCGACAACAGCTGATAATTGTTCACAATAACATGTCCCAAAAAGGAAGGCCAGAGTCACGTGGCAAGATGAAAGCGGGGATATCGGCTCATTTACTCGCCTGCTCTTGCCGTTTCCAGCTATCTATTCATTCCCACACTCGCGTGACTGTGGCGTCTTTTGATTACAGCAGCTCACGGGGTATTTTGATAGTGGAGATATGAAGCGCCGTATAGAGCAACTGATACGGGGAATTGCTCTCAAAGGGAGAAAACAGAGTTTGACATGTCGGTCGAAAATGGTCAGGTGACCTTCGGTTTGTTGGAATGAAGGAGTATGACTAAGCGGTGATGGAGGAGACCATAGGGTGTAACAAGACCAAAAGTTGAAAGAAGTTGCGGAAGTGTCACGTGACTGTAGAAACTGAACTTCGGTACTTTTTCACGTGGCCTTTCTTTTCACATGCTCCGTCTTTTGCTGTTGTGATTACCTCACCCTCCTCCTCATGAGGATGCAACGTCAGAAGAGCACCGATATCCATACCTGGGGTCTTGAATAGTTGACCAGATTGTTCCATACCATTCCATGACTTTGGTGACTCGCTGTTGAAGAGAGCTGGGCTGGTGGTTGTTTGAGGGGTTCAGTTCTAACCCTGCCGGAAGTAGACAGGTGTGTATGGCTAACAGCATGAGGAGTTACGACTGGAAAAGCGGCAATAAGGCGGAAAGTTGGTCTCTGTTTCTTTATCATCTATACCACTCGTTACGAACAGGTTTTGCGCACGCCCATTTCATTATTATCTCTCGACAGTGTCCGAGTCTTGTATTCTGTGGTGTTCATGATCTCACCTAGAGTCGCAAGCACGTAGACTGGCAGTTCTCAATCATTCTTTGAGATTCCGTTTGATTCCACCAGAACTTAGGACTTCACAGGAACGGATGTTCTGTAGGACACATCTCTTATCTTCATCCATATTGTGTTATATGTGTCATACAGAGACCTACGGCTTGCCTGAGATGCTGCCCAGTTACTACAGTATTGCTGAGTGCTGATCAAAGATGAAAGAAATGGATTTATAATGACGAGTCTATCGTTTGCAAATGAAGCTGGCTGGTTAAATCTGGATTCGTGAAAGGGACTGGCATTGTAGAAAATACACCAACCCTCGTTACAGCAAAGTTCTGGTAAGTTCCTGTCAAGGACTGAAGCATCGAAGTACTCATTTTCCAAGTCCATCAGAAGCGCAGACATCTATGCTGTATACACAACGGCAGAAGTATCTACAACGGCTCGTATCGACTATGTAGTTGTAAGAGCATGTGAAAGCTTGTGAAAGAGATGCAGAGCAGCACTTCTTTATTCTTACCATGAACACCAAAGAACCTCGCAGAAGATGTATCGTTGTCACTTAAACAGCCTCCGAGACAAATTCAATCTAAGTCCACGCTCTTGTATAGTCTCTCTATGGCTTCCACCCTCCTCTCTTCAACCTTCTGACCTTCTTGACATTGCGGTCATCAGAACTCCATTTGGGATCCTAGTGCTCACTGAAGAACTCGTCTTCTCACCCCAACAACAACACTCCAACCAGTTTCAATTTGACACTGTCGTCTCCATGGTCTAGCTACAGGTATAAAACAATCTCCCATAAACCTGGGTAAGCGGTCAGTCTAAAAAACGACTTTGAAAGATACGAGGGCAACAAACAGTAGTCCTCAAACCGCCTACGAAAACATATGGCCCATTCGCTACGCGAATGGGCAAAAAGATTACAGCACCCAGGATTCTCGTATGGTCTCCCACTACAATACTAACTAGGCTCTCTGGTGCTTGACTATGGCTGATCGGACGGGAAGCCGTATTTTCACCAGGATATGGCCGTAACCAAGAACTCCGCAACGGAGAATTGAACTCCGGTCCCCCGCGTGCTGAACAGATGTTCTGACAGGCGGAAATTCTAGCCACTAAACTATTGCGGAAAATTTCTTAATTGTGCGAAAACGTGGCCTCTGCACGGTGAAAGGCGTTGTTTTTAAGGTTTAAGGTTTGCCGCAACCTTGCTTAAAGAACTAGTATTGAACTTTAAACGGGTCTTGTGATGTTTAGATAGTGTCCTTGAAGGAGGCACAAGAGTGAAACCGTGAAAATGGCGCTATTGTAGTGGTTGAAATCAGTCGAAAATACTACTGGAGGTTCTACAGCCCCTGATACGCCCTACCACGCCTTTTCCCGCTCGCTATCAGCTCTTATCTGCGTTTTCCACGTTTTGCCCTTTTGGGAAAGGTGCATTTTTGGCAGGTCCACACTATCGAGAGTTCCCACTAATTCTCGTAAAAGGCAAAGATTCCCGGGTGTGGTCGGCGCTAATTCCCCGCTATCGAGTTGCTCTTGATTTCGAGGGTCCGTCTGTCTCAAATCTCTTATCTCAAACTTAAGATATGACAAGAGAGAGATAGAGATGTGTGTGGAGATAGTCTTGAGACAGAGAGAGATGGTGAGTATGAAGTATTTCACAAAATCAATACTACTACACAAATCAATCAATGCACATCATAAACCACGTGCCTCTTGTTGCTATTGTGCACCCATGCATGAGTTACCCCTTATCGTTCTAGAATGTGTAAATTACTTGTAGACTTTCCCCCACGCACACGCCTGTCACTTTCTCTGTCTCTTGTTCCTTATCTCGGGCGACAGAGTTTGTGGGGCTAGTGTGACCGGTTAGTGTGGATAATGATAGCCAGTATAAGAGAGTCGGTTGTGGCTGGTCTGAAGAAATCATTCGAGAACTGAGATTGAAACGACCGTCGCTTTACACTGAGTACACAACAGATCAGTCAGTCCTTCTCACCACATCATTCAGTCATTCACGACAGATCACTCACTCACACATCAGCCACCCACACCATGATCATCGCCTGGATCGCGTTACTTTCGGGCTCACTGCTCTTTGGTCTCTACCATGTCATAGTCTCTAAGAGACGCTACAACTGGTCTAAGAAATGGCAACGAGCCAGCTCCATCACTGCGATGGACGAAAAGCCAGCTTTTGCAGCAACAGCCGAGCCGCAACGAAAATGGGGAACTTGGACCCCTCATCCTTTTGTCACTCCCGTGCCTGCTCCGTACCCCAACTGGAGTGTCACCCACACGAAAGCTCTTCCTTACCGGCCCTTCAAACACAACTATTTCGTGACGATGGGCATTCGAAGCATGAGCTGGGACGATTGGATCGAGCTGGACAACGAATGGCCCGAATTTCACGCTCGAAAAATGAAACGAATCGAGGAGAGAGCAGATAAACTGAACCATACCGAGCCCTGTGCCGTTTCTGCCGTCGAGGAACTGGTAGATGAGCTTTCTCGCTACCTGACAGCCCGGTACCCCAGTTTGTTCAGCTTCATGTCGCCTGGAATCATGTCCAATCTGCACACTGGAGAGATCTTTGACCTTCGATCCCGACCATGGAAAGAAGACCCCATGACCATGTGCGGCAAGTGGTTGCAAGACGACCTTGCGGTCATGATTGAGGGCGAAGACGGCCAGTACTACCTCAAGGCAGGCTCCATCATGTTGTCCGGCTTCTGGAGACTCACCGACAAGCTCAACATGGGTCTGGCCGAGATACATACCTCTGGAGACGTGCCTCATTTCGACGCCAAGTTGAAGACCGGAATGGAGCGGTTTTTTCAAAAACTGAGCCCCGAACGAGCCGTCAACAGAAACAACTACTTCATCCAGACCGACGACGATCTGGCTTGGTCCCACGCCATTGGACACGAGGATTCCGATACCATTGGATGGTACACTGCCGACGATGCCGTTGGAGTTGAACAGCTCAAGTTCCGAAGCGAACGACAGTCGCTGCGTCGACTTCCAAAGTCTGGAGCCGTCATTTTCTCCATCAGAACGTACTTTTTGCCCATCACGCAGATTGCCCAGGAGCCCTACTGCTCGGCCCGTCTACTGGACGGAGTGCGACACTGGGACAAGGACGTCAGTGCCTACAAGGGTCTGCAAAAGTACGGTCCTGTTCTGGTGCCTTATTTGGAGGCCATGTCCAAACAGGATGAGGAGAGAGGTAAAGGCAGGGATTCTGAAAAGGAGAATTATCCGTGGTGATAACAACTAATGGTGTATAAATAGTATAACATGGGTTTTATGAGAGTGTGCTGGTACTGGTACGGGAGTGTTCAAACAATATTAAAACCAATGACTTACTCGTGGTACTTGTACTGTTGGTACTGTATTGTTGGTACACTGTTGGTACTGTTGGTATTGCTGTTCCTGTTGATAAGAGCTCTACTGTATACTACAGCAACCATCACCAGTAAAATATGGGTGGGTTTGTGAGAATGTAATCAGCTGAACAAATAGGATACTCAAGGACTTACTAGTAGTACTATTGGTGCTGTTGGTACTGTTGATAATCCATAGCTCTACTGTATACTACAGCAACCATCACCAGCAAAACATGGGTGAGTTTCAAAGAAGGTAGCTGTACAAGATTCAATCAAAAGCGGCTTACCGTTCATGCATTTCTACTGTATCATACTGTACTGTTCATTCCTTCTGGTGGTGAGACAGAGGCTTCAGCTTGATGCCCTTGGGAACAACAAACACCGCGGAGGCCTCGACCAGAGGAGGTTTTTGGAACTCGGCGGTCTCAATCGTTCCAGTCACAAGTGCCTTCTTTTCTGTGGCCTCAGTCACTCGAGTGCACACGGTCACAAACTGGTCGGTTCGAACGGGCGCCTTGTAGGTGATTTTCAGATTGGCTGTAACGCCGGTTCTGCTAGGAAAGGCCAGAAACGCGGCTCGCGCAAGGGCCTCGTCCAGAATGGTGGCAATCACTCCGCCATGCACGGTGTAGGGGTATCCCGCCACATGGTGGCCCAGATGCATGACCGTGACGGCCTCCATGTCGTTGTCATTGATGAAAATGTACGGAGGAATGGTGATGTAGCCCACCCGGTTCATGGTCTCGGAGGACCCCGTCAGCGAGTGCTCCTGCATGCTCTTGTCCATGCCCTCCCATCCTCGCACCAGCCGGAACCGCGAGTCCTTCATCAGCGCCTTAACAATAGGCAGTTTCTGGATCTGCTCCTCGGCGTCTCGAACCGCCATCTTCTTGTACGACTCGTTGTTGATGTCCGGCAGGCTCTTGAGCGCAATCTCCATCACCTTGGTCGGCGACACGGTCATTCCAACCACTCCTCCGGTCACAAACGCCGCAGCCAGATACTTCCACCACGATCTCTTGGGGCCCTTGGCTGCCTTGGCACCTTGAGCGACATTGTAGGTGGTGTTTGTGGTGGTTGAAGCGTTTCGAGAAGTCACTCGGGGAGTGACTCGAGAAGTGACTCGAAACAAACGAGGCGACGTTTTCAGCGATGATCTGAACATGTTGTGGCAGCGGGTGCAAGGTGTTTGTGTCGCAGAGTACGTCCAATTGCTGTCAAAGAAGTTCTGCTGGCGATTCTGTCTCGGCCGAAAATTCAACTGATAGAGATTCCAGATGGTGGCAGACCCAAACTCTATCTGGGGCGGGGTGCATCCGAAACTTGCGGCTGCTGATTTGTAGGTGGGAGGGATAGGGTTTGGTGGTGGTGATATAGTAGAGCTAGGTGCGCAGAAGGAGTGTCATGTGGATTGTGGATGTTGGTGGTGTTCTGTGATGAAGCTGATTGTCACTTCGGTAGCTGTCATGGGATCGTGCAATTCCCGAAAACTCGGCTTCATTTACTTGAACAATGACAAAGCTGGTTAATGAGAGGAAGACAAGAAGTTGAGGAGGTGATGTGGTAGAGGGTTCCAGTGGTTTGGTGGCTTTCTGGACTTGATTGTCTTTGTACATTATGTTTTTCTGATTAATTCACTATTCTTTAGACATGTCTTATTAGGCATGTTTGCACCTGTTCACAATACGGATTCCTTGAAATCTTTTAAAAGCTGTTTAAGAAGGCAGTTGAATTAATATCTCACCGAGTTCCGATTGAAATGAAATGCTGTGACAGAAATTCTCACTAGTTTTGAAATGAACAAAGCCTCTCAAGCTCAGTATATCTCTTGGGGACGTTCTGAAGTAGACTACAGTGTACTTCTGTGGGTACACCTCCAAGTGAGCTCTTCTGGTGTTTTGAAACGGGCATCCAGGTCACTCAAGACACCAGCTATCTGCTTTCCATATTTTACTAAGAGTCCAGTATTTCCACTTTCGCACTGCATAATCCGGTCTTAGCCTCCCTTCCATGGATTAACAGCTACATCATCAGAGCTACCTTACAGAATCCTTAGTACCATCAATATAGCCCAGAACTCGATGATAGAAAGTCCTTGAAATATTCAGTACTCTTCAGTAGCTGATAAATCTCATCAAAGACCACATCCAAGTATCTCGGTAATACTTTTCCATCATTTTGCCCTACAACCAGGATTGTCTATCAAGTTGTACCGTCTTACAAGACTAAAGAGGCCATATAACTTTTCAAACAACTCACTGCTAACTATACAGACCCTTTGAAACATCTTAATCTTCTGTTCTGATACATTTGCACCTTCCCGAATCAGTTGAAAACCTCCGGATTTTGTAAAACCGCAAATTTCAAAACTGGCCTTAGAACACCAACCTGAGCTTCAGACGAACTTGAGGACACACCAATGTGCTCTTTATAGCTGAATAGTTGTCTCAGAAATAGTATTTGCTCAGTTCCGGCACAGTTGTTTCTGTTTCTGTCGGTTCGTGAACCTCCCATATTCTCTACAAAATCCTGACCGCCAACCTATGGTATCGCCATTCAAGATGCACAACTTGAGATGGTGTGTCGTGACAAAACTTCAAAGGCTCAAGTCGGAAGAAATAGTGCCATTGACAGCGGGAAAAGTATCACGTTTAGATTAAAAGCTCACAAAAAGATCGTAGAACACATAAACGTCTCATTAACTACCCCACATCATCCAGAGTCACCAGAACTCATAAAAGTGGCATGCCTTGATGTACCTGCATTTTCTCGACATTGAACCACACTTGAAAGACACGGTTTTGATCCTAGAAAGACGGAAAAAACATCTGAAGACTCGCAAAGTCTCCAACTACATTGCCATATTATCAAGAGCTCATAAATCATCAGGTTTGACCGAGATGGCGACATGGGAAACGAAAGGTTTATATCTGTTAGGGTTCGTTATGGGTTGAAACAAATGGATGATTTTGAAAGGCCAAGCCGATTACTACAAAGATGAAATTGCTACAAGAGATATATAATACAACCAATAATCCACCCTAGCTGTTTCAGATCAACCACTATCACAACTCACCCCTTACTGACCCCAAATTACCACCTCCTGTCGTCCGAACTCTATCGTTGTAGGAGAGTCAGATGAATGTCTGTCCTGGATTGGTTTTGGGAGATATCGAGATGATATTCTGGAGATCTGAACTTTACAGTCTCCCAATTGGTTTGAAATCCCCCCCGCTCAAAATCCTCCTCTCCATCACGCACAAACAAGGTCATGTTGTTCGGCCTCTAATCGGCACGGGTTAATTTTAGCCGACTTCGAAAGTCTATTCTTGTACAATAGTCGAGAATCTCCTTAAACAGAGTGAACAGGGAATCGCGTTGAATGCGTTGTAAAAGTCGTAAACGTGAGATTTTCGGCGCATACAATTAATCAGCACGCTCTGAAATATACAGCCACCCCCTTAAAACTCCCATACACTCCGCCAAACACCAAATATACTCCACCCTTCTCCGATGACCCTCCGAACCTTCCTTTCCGAGCACTGCAGCTTAACCCAACCACTCATAACCTTTGAACATCGCCATCCATCACGACATCATCTTCAGGACATTGTTGCAACAAACACCACCATGTCGCGTCTGCTAAACTCGCTGCGGGCGTATGCACGGACGTCGCAACACGTGACCAACAACTCGGTGTGGTCCGAGCTGCCTTTGTCTCGTCGGGCGTCGGTTTTGGTGCTCTTGTTCGAGAGCGAGAACGGACTGTCCGTGTTGCTGACTCAGAGAGCCCACAACATGCGCAGCTACTCGGGTCACGTGGCGTTTCCCGGCGGCAAGGCCGACTTTGACTCCGAGTCGGCGCTGCAGGTGGCTCGCAGAGAATCCTGGGAAGAGGTGGGGCTGGTATCCATTGATCCGTCCGACAAACAGCAACGGGTGATTGGTGACCTGACCATCAACACACACACGTCCGACGAGGTCGATACACACGACTGTCTCACGCCACCGCTCAACAAAAACCTCGCCGTGGAAATTGAGCCGCTGTGCGAGCTGCCCTCGTACCTCTCTTACAATCTGCTGGCCGTCAAGCCCTGTGTGGCCTACGGAAGGGTGGTGGAGCTCAACAAGCTGGCCGAGCCGGGTAACTTTGACGAGTACAAGTACCACGAGTCGCCCAGCTCGCTCAAATCGTCGCCATCGGTGCTGGACACGCTGCATCCGTGGGTCGAAGATCACGCTGAGGTGTACGAATACTTTGAAGCACCGTTCGACCGGTTCACCAAGAAGGGCGACGGCTGGTACCGCCTGCAAAAGTGGAACTGGGGCGGCATCCACTGGCCGCAATTGCACTTCAACGTGCTGCGCAAAACTCACAAGACCATTGGCGAGCGCGGGTGGTACGACGTCTGGGGGTTGACGGCCCGGATTCTCGTCGATGCGGCCACCATCGCCACGGGGAAGCCCCCGGAGGTGGATTGCATGAAGGTGGTCGGGGACGAGGATCTGATTCGCGGTCTGGCTGAAAACGGCCGAATGCCCGAACAGCGAGTCCATGGCGAAACCATCACCGACTTTGTCAGCATTCTTGGCAAGGACAGTCCGCTGATTGCGGCGAGAAACGGAATCATTAAGGGCACCACTGCCGCTGCTGCTGCGTGACAAACACCACTCTACTGACCCCTTGATATAACAGACATAAATAGCATATAGATAATACAGCACAAAGACGGGTGGATCGTACAGATTCTTCGTTTTGTGATAGACTTGAACAGAGAGTGGGTGAAGTATTTTGAATCGTACATGCGGGAGCTTCAGGCTGTAAAAGAGTTGAAGATGGTTCATGTGAAGCTATAGCGACCAGGAAAACAGGAAGTAGAAGACTGTTACTGGTGCAAAAGGAGTCGAGAATCCTTCTTCGAATCAATTTACGTCAGTGCCTCCTAGAACAAGTCTCTGTATCGTATGTAGCTCAGATAGTTTCAACATGAACCATGGCAGTACAGAACGGTTGTAACCATCAGTATGAAGTTGAGGTTAGTTCCTTGAAAATGATTAGGTACATGTAGTTATGAAGTCGCAGCGAGTTCCATCAAATTGAATCAATACCAGTAGACTCTTCTCTGGTCCTCGTGAGTCTACAGCAAGTCAGCCCTCTATTGCCGGAATCACCTGAGCTATGATACCACCAGGCGCGGAAGTTCCAGAAGTTGGCAAAAAGTAGCTTCGTTATAAAAACAAAACCATGAAGAAATATTGGTATCACTCCTTCCATCTCAACATGGGTATCAGAGAGAAGACGTTTTTGAGCGAGATGATTACATGATTTCATGGTCGCTTCCACGGAGCCTCAGGCAAGTACTGAAAGAAGATAAAATCGCCCAGGCAATAGTGGGAAGTCTTAGAAATCGTTTTAGTTCATTCTGAGCCAACCAAATCTGATTCAACCGTCTTCAAAATTTGTTGACACAAAAAATTAAGCTTCCATGTTGAACTAGCGGCGAGCTTATCTACTTGGCGCAAATAATCACGTTTAATGTTACCCCACACATTTAAGCTTTCTGGTGTACATTACTTGGCCCGAGGTTACCAGCTTTTCGACCAAACAAAAACCCATCCAACGGCCATGTCTACCGACGAGATTTTGAGCAATTTCAAGCGCTTTGAGAAGCAGCGGCTACAGAACGCCACCAAGGCCGGCCCACGTGACTTTCCCGGCCAGAAACGCCCCAAAATCGGTACCACGCCCTGGTACACCATCCCCCTATCGCGTCGCAGCGCGGTTTTGATGCTGCTGTTTGAGGTGGAGAATCGCGACAAGCCCGCCGGAAAGGAGCTACACATCCTCTTCACGGTCAGATCCGCGCATCTCCGGTCGTTTCCGGGCCAGGTGGCGCTTCCTGGAGGCAAACTGGACCTGGAGCTGGACGGATCCAACATCAGCCATATCGAGGCGGATCTGTGGGAAAACGTTGATCCCGCGCTTTCCAACGACACAGAACGCCGTCTGTCGGAGTCAGCGTCGTTTTCTGCCTGGAGTATTGCCCTGAGAGAAGCCTACGAAGAGGTAGGGCTGTTTGGAGAGTTTATCAACGAAGATACCAAGAGCATTCTGATGAACCCGGTCGGGGGAGGGAGAAACGTCACAGAGTCAGAAAAACCCGGTTTCCTCAACGAAAATCCGCTTTTGTCAGTTGAAAAGCTGTGCGAGTTACCGCCGTTTGTTTCCAGAAACGGACTGGGGGTTGTTCCCTGTATTGCGTTTGCACGGTCCAAAAAGCGCGGACACTTTCTGAAATACTCGGAGATTTGCCCCGAGCTAAACTTCGACGAGGTTCAATCTGTCTTCTCCATTCCGCTGGATTACTTCCTTTCCAAACACACCTCCGATGGCGTTGAGCTATATAACGCTTATCCCCGGTCTGCGTGGGGAAACACCGGGGTTGATTGGATCATGCACTCCTTCAATCACAATGCGCTGCCGTACCCCAACATTCGGAATGGCGACAGCAAGGGTCGAGTAACCATCGATGATCTGCTGGCTGAGGCCTCTGCTCCCCAAGTTCAACCTGGAGAGCTCACACAGGTAGGCCAGAAGCTGCGGTCACGTGAGAGCCTTCTGCAGGAGAGTGGGCCCGAGCCGGACCCTGCGTCGTTCCACCAGAATGTGGTCGCCAGCGTCGACCTGCTGCCTCCAATCTGGGGTCTCACGGGCCACATTTGCATCGATTGTGCTCGGGTGGGTCTGGATCGCGACCCCACCGAGTTTGATTTTGTGGCGGACGTTGGCCAGGACTCGTTGGTGGGCCAGCTGATAAAGGAGGGCATGTTTAATCCCCGGCCAAAGAAGCCCCAGTCCCGGGTATAGCCTAGACACACACGAGACAACACTACCGGTACCATGGTACTTTCCGGGATATAACGCAATCTAATGAACGCTCGTCTGAAACGGAAGGGATAGTCCGAACGAAATTAAGGGGGAGGCGAGCTCCAATACGAGCCGAGCTTAGATTGCTTGCAGTTCATATCCGACCCCGTTGAGAGTCTATCATTGCGAATGCAGTACAAGTTTCTCCTTGACACGCGCAAAGCTCGAGTATATACACTCCTAGCCAGAAGTGCAACATTTGGCATTCTGCGGTGGATCTTTTGTAGTAACCGTCAATCTGGCTTACTAACAGAGAGTGTGTCGAAGGGAGAGATCTGAGTAGACAGTCTCCTTTCGTCACGTCGCATATACACCGGCTGTAGAGCCCTATGAATGCATAATTCCCAAACTATTACAGCAAGGAAGGCTGATTGTGTAATCACACATTGACACTGTGCGGACTCGGGTTGGCAGCAACCAAACCTACAGCCACTTGAGCGAGGCACTCTACCAAGCCCCCCACTCAGATACATAGGGTGCACTTGTACGACGCACGGGGGGCCAGAGAGACAGAGAGGTTGAGTGTCTCTGGGTTTTGGAGGTGTGCTGCGGCTAAAAATAAATCGCCGTCCGCTTCCAATATCGTCATGTGCCAAAGTCAGCTCGAGCCTGTACCTACGAGATTGAGGTTTCATTACACACGGTACGAGTACGAGTGTCAGTTTGTGAAGGGTCAAGATTCGAGCCCAAAGGAGAGGACAACTGTCGTCACCCTTATGGCTTGACAGATGACTACAAGCAGTAAGAATTGTACGATACTCACGCACTTGTCGTTTGACACCCGCTCGACGCATGAAAAACAAGCCACGGCCTAATCTTCGGTCTAGAGCACGGTAACTCTGTAGACTAACCTTGGCCACAGGCTGATGTAGGCATGTCCAATAACGACGAGGGCGGAGCTTGTCTGAAAGGGATTGCCAAAGAGGCTCTCCAAACTGGCATGCACATTTGTTTGAAGTCTAGACGGATGAAACCCCGAGGGTTGGAGCTTTTGCTTTTGCCAATGTAGGGGTTTGAGCTTCGGAGGCGGCCATCAACTTTGTGAGCAAAAACTCTTTGGTGTTTCAATAGAGAGATCTTCTTATTGCGATAGACACGAGCGTCGAGGTAATGTAGGCCCTGGAAAGCCTTGTGTCGCCCTCCACCTTCCAAGGATCTTCTTCCCCACGGGTGTAGGAGCGAAGCGTCTGCTGCAGACCACACGCAGTCTCTCGGCCTAACTCGTGTTTTTAGCGTGGCTGTAATTGTCCCGGCATATGGCAGAAGTTCGGGATGTGCTGTCCGTACTATACCCATTCTACGTCTGTGTACTTCGATGCCTACCTCGAGCTTTATACAGCCGTTGTCATGGAATGAGGCTATGAGACTGTCTCAAACCGTCCATGACGCACTTGTTGGCACCAAGCCTCGCTCAATATACGCTCTTGGCGCTGACCTCTGAGGTTTGAACTTTTTCTCGACAGCGCCAGAAATGCTTGCGCCAATACAGCTCCGTGTCCAGCAGCAAAAACCGTTGGAGGTTAGTTGGGCGGCGCCGATCTTGTCTGCTTTGGGCGAGCCGACGCTCGTGTCCTTTGTCAGCAGCACGGGTTTGCAGAAACAATGGTTGCCGGCCAGGGGCTTCGGACACAACATACATTACATGGACAGACATGCGATAGTTGGAGTAGCAATCGAGATTCGGTTGCGGAGTGCAGAGAGATCTTGCCCACGGAGCCCACGACGGCTTCAGCCCATTATTGTCAGATTTCCGATACACTCTGGCTTTTCCTCGGACGTCTCGGTCTCGGAATAGTCGGTCCTTCTTTTTCCCAGAGTAGAGATGCTGTTGACGACCAGAACATTTGAGACATCCAAGCGGCTAGGCTGCCCGTACGAGCACTTGAAGGTGCTGCCGGAACCAGACATATGTGCCTGTGACGGGCACAATGAAGTCACAGCCACGGCTGGAATAGGCAAGGCGAGAGCAACCTTCGAACGACGACAAGACTACACGACACCACCCCATGTAAGGTCGTACATGTGTCATGGTCGGCCAATGCTGCCGCCAATTCTCTTTTTCACACCCTCCTAGTCCCTTGTCTGCGCTGATGGACGGGATCGGCCAACTCAACCAGCTTTTGGCTGTGCGCTTGAAGTACCTGTCAGAGACGAACATGGTCATTGTGGGAAAAAAAGAAATTCCTGAAGCAGGTGGTTTGAAACAGGTCGGTTCTGGATTGTACCTGTACTACGTACCTAACACACCAGTCTCCCGTCTCTCTATGGTAGCATCGCATTCGGCTACAGTAGCTCCAGTCAGCGTAACAGATGCGCCTTGATGCTGCAACCTGCAACCATGATAACCCCCGTCGAGAGCCTCATGGAAAGAGCCCGGACCACACCATCAACCTCCAGCTAAGCGTGGAACCAACTTTGGTGACCCTACAATGGTTATATGAAAACCTTGGGTGCAATGAAGATCGCAGGCAGCCCTGGTGACAATGAGAAGGATGCAGGGGTGGCCACGCTAGTGCCTTGCACATGGAGGGAGATGGAGGTAGATATGGGCGGTATCTGTGGTATCGGGTGATACGGTCACGTGGACTGGGTGTGCACAGGTTGATGCATTCGGCGTAGTGGCGGCTTGTTTCAATGTTACAGTATGGGGAGTACAATAGTTGCCTCTCTACCAAGTCGCACTGCACCCCACTTACACTGTACGATCATACAGGGCGATGGTACATGGAGCATCGTCATATCGTGTTCATCGGACGATCATCCTTTGCACCATCTCTGGCTCCTTGAAACACTGGAAACGCTGAGCTTTCTGGCCCAGCCAATTAGCGATCTACAGTCGCTCGAATTCAGACCCAGATAGAGTGTCCACAGAGTGAACCTGCACTGACGGCTGTAGGTGAGAAAGGGCCGACTGGATTAAGCGAGATGAAAAAAAAAAAAAAAAAAAAA
>ULGY01000002.1:253045-329632 GCA_900519085.1 Yarrowia deformans | reverse complement strand
AAAAAAAAAAAAAAAAAAAAAAGACGGTAAATTGAAAATAAAAAAATGCGGATGGTGATGGACAATTGGTGTTCCTCTGAACTCAGTGACCGTTCCAGAAACAGTCAGATCTACAAGGTCCCCATAACGGCAACACCACCCCAGTGGCAAGACAAGCCCACAAGCCAAAGACTATTGGCCACGGAAAAAGCGTGGAGAGAGATGCACCTGGAACTACGACGCACCTGGAGCGACGCGTAACCGTGGCAACGCGTATCTTTTCAGACTTTTCAGTCTTTTGAGTTTCGTCTCGTCAGGTGGAAAAGTGAAGGAAGAAGAAAGAAAAAAAAAAAAAGAAGGGTCTCTCTACCCTGGTACAAGTAAAACAGAAGCACGGAGAATAAGGACCAAGAAAACAACCGGTTCACAAGAGGGTGGGCAGATAGGTGTAAAGAAATGTGTTGGGGCAGTCTGGAGAGAGTCCAACGACCTTCCGCTCCCGTGCAATGGCTGCCACCGCCGTACCTCTCCTGTCATACGACGTCCGTCTTTGTACGACGGAAAAAATCACGTATTGGCATTTAAAGCTTTTAAGACGTTAGTTAGCTGAGACAGGTTTCACTCGTTGGGCTATTCGGCTGGTCTTTCGAGCCGAAGGGGGTGGTGTGCTTACAATTGGTGGCCTACGAGTACAGTAGCAGTAGGACCGTAGCAGTAAGACCGTAGACTACCTGCTAGGGTAGCACAGACGAACAATTCTCTTGTCAGCGAGCCCTCGCTCTGGATCTGCCCCTCCATTAGCCGCCGTTCGTAGCTATCGCGTGGGTCGTGGGCTAGTGGCATATTTAGCCGTCGCTCTCCTCCACCTCAAGCCACGTGCCTCCAGAATGAAGGTGGTCCAGGCAATAGATAGCGATAGCCCAAGGTGTACGTACTTGTAGGTTAGACAAGTCGGCAGAACCAGGGATGAGCCAACCCCAGCGCAGCTACAGTATTATACGCCAGTCGCATGCCCAGACAATGACGGGCGCGGGGTCTAGTGCTGTCCAACGTTGCATGATGAGTCTGGGGTTGGAACGGGGGTCTAGCTGGGGTGAGTACGTACCGTACATACATACGAGTACTCGTACAAGTCGCTACCTGTGGTTGGCAGCAAACCACGGTGGTCGTCGTTGTCATCTCCACCTCGTATCTAACTCCTGGGCTCGCTTGCCTTGTCTTGCCTTGCCGTCTGTTGTAACGCCCTGCCGGCTCTGGACGAGACTCTGAGCTTGATTCCGGCTCGGGGAGGCGCGCGCACAAAGGACTCGTTAGTGGCAGAGGTTCGCCTGATAGAGCTTCTTGGGCTTCTTGGGCTTCTTGGGCTTCAGTAGGCTTCCGTAGACTTCGGTTGTACTGTAGGTTGCAACAATGGCTTGTGCCCTTAGTGCCAGTGTCAAGTCACTGTGGGGAGAGAGGAGAGATCAGGAATGGTTCTACTAATTTAGTGTGTTTACCAGGGCCGCAGTTTGCAACTGCTGGAAAAGGCTGCCGTTGGCCGGTTTAGTGCGGGTGCGAGTCTGCCACTACAGATTCGTACTCGTACTCACACTTGCCCTCAACGTGGAGACGTAGATTTGTCTCAAAAGGTGGCCTCAGCCGTCACCACGACGGAAGAGGTTGTAGAGTTTGCAAACACTAAAGACTGAAATCTGGAGCCTCCGCCGTGAAAGATGAAACTATGAAGCTGAACAATGAAAGACGTATCTGGGGCCCGCGAGGAGGGGTTGAGAGTAGATAGACGGGCCCTGGAGGCGGCCCAAATGTGTTTACAGCCCTGGAATGCGCCCACCCCAGCACACACACCCAGTGGGCAGGTTCGCTACCCCAGACCAAGTAGCAATCTACAACCAGAGCTTCTGCAAAGTGGATGCACGAGGCGCGACAAGACAATCGCCCATCTCGCTAACAACAGAGCTGACAAGCCATAATATGGTGGTGGTGCGTGTGGCATGCAACCGGGCGCTATTGGAAAAAGGAATGAAAAGCTGAAAGCTGAAAAAGCGAGATTTGGAGAAAGGGCAAAAGGGCAAAGTGAAAAACGGAACGAGATGAAAAAAATCTAATAGATAGGCAAAATGCGACGCCTAAGTCCGCGGCCACTTTTTATACTCGTCCAGCTGCCCTTCTTTGATTCAACTTGAGCGACATACTCAACCTCAGAGCCTCAACCATCAAAGGCAATTGATCTCTTCTCTTACTACTCTACCTTTTCAGCATCCGAGACATTCGCCTTACAACCACCAACCCAAGTCAATCGAAAATCCAATCACCACGCGCTATCTCTCGGTAAAGATTCTACTCTCTCTCCCCACCCCCTTCAACCCCCCATTGTTCCTCTTGTTCCTTTTGATCCATTCCTGTTTCTATTTGGCACCCTGTATCTGCAGCACTACATCACTTTCGTCTCCTTTCCTTCTTGTTGTCTCCTCCTCCTTCTTCTTCCCCTGGACCAGACTCATTTTGTGCCTCCCGACGAATCCAACAACCGTGAGTATATGCAACGTCTCTGGACCGAGCGATAACCACAGACATTTTGTTCTTCTTTCTTGTCCTGTGTGTCCCTCGGTCTCATTGATTACCTAATTCATCCGCCAAGCCACACACATACATGCCCATGCATAATCATAAAGGCGCCTCTCGGCCTCACGCCACGACCTTTGGGGAAACCGTCAATTGACTGCCCGGACAGGTGGAGCATTCCCGCAGATCCGCCTGCCGTCCAGGGCTCGCTCGGAAGACGGGACCCTCGGGTTTGGCGTGCTCCTCGGGTTCGGCGTGGTTTTCCAAGGCTCGTTTTTGTGGACAAATCAGATTACACATTTCAGTGTGTCCCACCAAACGGAATAAGCTCTTTCGCAGTGTGTGTCTCGATCAACTCTCCTCGGTCGCTCTCTCCATCTTCAGCTTGTATCAGCTGATGTTCTACGACCCTACGACAATTGACACCCCCGCACCCTCCCAAGAGCGTCTGTTTCGCACACTCCCCTGATTTACCCACTTTTCCTCGTGCCCTTACTGTACCTGGTACTGTACGCGCTGTATTGTGTATATTCAGTGTGCCTTTGTATTTTGGTGCGTTTTGAAGCTAACCCAGATCTGTGGAAACTCCTCCCCCCACCTCCCCTATTACATCACCATACGCTCCGCTACAACTTTGCCAGCGCATCGAGCTGCATCGGTCCCCTCCAAATACCAACCAGCCGTTTTGGATTCTTTCGAATCGCAGCATATTTTTTCCCTCCTGGATTTCCACCGACCAATCGCCAGACCTACAACCGTCAGACCTACAACCGTCAAACCTTTAGTCAACACCGTGAGTATCGAGTCGGATCAAGCTCCGAGAGCTTTTTGGAATTGGGCCTTTACGACGGCAGCCAAAGGACAAATGAGATGGACTGGATCGAGTGAAATCGAGCGGGATCGACGGGAACGATCAGGATCGAGCTTAGTCATCTTTCTTTCCGTTTCTCTCTCTCCTTCTCTCTCCCTGTAATCGCCGATGTCCGCTGTGACACCAGACATTAGAGTTACCCTCGGAAAGATCAGATATTAGATGCAATATCGGTTGTCCAGGAAACAGAGAGATGGGACGAAAGAAAGAAAGGCTCCCACAGGCTCCCACAGGCTCCCACAGGCTCAGCGTTTGAGCGTGTCTACAGCGAGTGACAGAGAGACTAAACCAAACGGAGGATAGTTTAACGAGGCCGAAAAAGACTCAAGCCACGGAGAGAGCGCCAAAACCCCACACGGTGACGTGTCACGAGAGTATGCCTGCCGGCAGGAGACAACAGCACAACAGGAGCCAAGACGAGAGTGTGTGAGCAAATTCGGGTCGCGGTGGTAATGTGTTTCAAATTACGTGCATTGGACCATTGCCACCAATGTCACCAAGTGTGTCCAACTGTGTGCTGTGCTGTGCTGTGCTGTGCTGTGGCTTCTCTCCTGGCTGAGAGCAGCCATGGCCAGATCTTCAGCCTCGCACATGTACGCTACAAGTACCTCCGCACCCGCCTCTGCTCCTGTCTCACCCCATTTCGGCTTGGCAGAAGACCATTCGAGGTCGGCCGTCGGTTGTCTCTACCCTAACATGAACTTTCCGCTTCCGCTGGTATGGTATGGGTTGAGCATCTTGTTGGTAGCAGTGTGGTCTCTTTTGCCTTTTGGCCTTTTGGACTTTTGGACTTTTGGACTTTGACCTTTGGGTGTCTCTCTGGCTTTGTGTTTTGTCAACTTTCCGCTTTTTCGTTTTTGTTTCTCGTCCCAAAGCCTATCTGGGTTTGCCTTCGCACCTTATGCCGTTTCTCTTGTCTTCTCTAGCTCGTATCGCGCGCATGGAAGATAGCCCTGGATATGTCTGACTCCAAGCTCCTGGCGTCGTCTCTCTTCTTTTTAAACCCAGCCGGCCGCCGTCCTTCAGGAGCCCCCTCCTCTCCAGAATTGTTGACTCCTTTGCATGCATCACACAACGACACCCTCCAACTAACACAGATGTACTCATATCCCACCATCGAAGAGCCGCAGCTCGCGGATCAGGACTGGTACCCTACCACCCAGGACTTCTTCTCCTACCCCGTGCCCACCGTCGCCGACCACGAGCCCTCGCCCCGAGAGCCCCAGCCGCAACCACAGCTCTTCCGACCTCAATACATGAGTCGTAGTAGCTCCTTCAGCCCCTCGCTGGACCAATTGAACTCGGGCAACGACTTCAAGACGCTCATGAAGCCCTCTTCGGCGTCGTCCTCCAACATCCACGCCATGGGGCCCCACACTCAATTCACAGCCACCCGCATGAAGCGATCCTACACACACCCCGAGCAGGAGACGGACACGCTGCGACGGACGCAGTCCATGATGGCGCTGTCCATCTCCACTGACGGAAGAGCCCGTCTTCAGCCCCGAGCGGCTCGAGACCACTCGCCACACAAGTTCCGCATCGAAGAGGACATGGACTCGCAGTCGTCGTACTCGGACAATGTATTTTCGGACCGGTCGTCCATGTCGTCGGCTTCCTCAGCATCTCCTCAGCTGGCCTCAGACTTCCCGGCCTGTGTCCCCGTGCCTGTTGGAGTGGCTCGATCCAAGTCCTGCGTGTCGCTGTCGCAGTTTGGTGGATCCACAACCACATCCACCCAAGCATACCCTTCTCTTCCTCCTCCCGCCGTGTCGGCTGCTTCCTCCACCTTCCACTCTCCCTTGTCCTCTCCTTCCCCCAGCGTGTCCTCTTCTTCCGACGAAGAGCACGAGGTGGCCGCCCCCAAAAACGACGCATGCGTGGCGCTGGCTCGCCTGGTGGCCCGAAAACGGTCCAAGTCTCTCAAGATGACCAACAGCAACAACGCTGCAGCTCCCCAGAGACCTCCACATGTCCGATCCCGGTCTCTGGTGGGACCCTCAGACACTTACCAACACTCCCGAGCATCAGCCACTTCGGCCACCTCGACCATGGAGTCGTTCCAGTCGCGGGCCCGACGAGCCTGCGCTCCTCCTCCTGTTCTGGCTCCCCCCACTAACATGCTGACTCCTCCTGCATCCGCCACTTCGGACAAGGGCTTTGATTTCGGCATGCCCCGAAACAGCATGAGATCCATCTCCCCCAAACGTGGCCGAACCTCCATGGCCGTCGCATTTAACTACACAGACGATTCTCCCCATTCGCACTTTCATCGACGACAAATGTCGCTCAGTGACCTCAGCCAGCTGTCGCTCCAGCCCGTACAGTCTGAATGGTCCAACTAACTTGCATAGATGTATAAACATTGACAATACACAACGAACATTCGAAAACAGACGACTTGTAGTGGGTTCTCTTTCGGCAATCTATCCGAGGCTCTCAATGGCCTCTCACGAATCGGCTCACTCACACTCTCATACCATTAGAAGTAGCTCTGGCAGATAAAGGGTGAGATCTGTCAGTTCGGCAGCTGTCAAAAAGCGCTTAATGGGTGTCTAAACAGTACTAGGAAGGTTTCCATCAACGCCGTTGACAGCTGCTGTCTTGTCAATAGGCGCCCGACCCGGCTGTCTGCGAAAAAAAAGGGGCCACTGTCAATAATAGCCGGCTTCGGGACAAAAGGTTCTGGGTCCAGTCCCTTATGCGCTTGAAACTCCTGTCAGAGACCATGCCAGAAACGTAATCAGAGACAGCTGTCGCTTAGCTCCTCACTTTTAGGAGTGCAGCATGCTCGCTGGATAAGAGGCATTCCGAGTAAGAATACGCGATAGCTCCGGCCAGGTACAAGTTTGGCCGTGTACCTTTGTCACATTCCCCCATTGAGTAGCCTCCCCCTACCAACAGATAGTGCCCCTTGGCACCAAACCGCCGGGCTGAGTTTAGTGTAAGGCTTCAAGGCTCTCTGGTCGAATCCGTGGAGACGCCGAAATGGCCCCACGTTGGCGCAGGCCATCTCTCCTGCTATGGTGCGCACTAGCGTCAAGTCTAACCATCTGACTCCGTACGCAAAACACAATGGAATGAGAAGACGCTATAAAACGGTTGAGAGGCCAAAATCCTCGTCGGCAAAGTCAAAAGATCTATTAAAGGTCAAAAGGTCAAAAGGTCAAAAGGTCAAAAGGTAGATTCGGACAGCTGCGCGAGAGATCTTCCTTCTACCATTCTGTTTTTTGCTCACTCCTGTGCCTTTTTTTGCTCACACCACCTCGTCTCACTTCTGCCCGCGTAGCTTTGCACATACGGTGTCTCATGTGCAAACGTGTGTCGGGATCCGGAACCCGATCTTCAGACAGATGTCAAGCCACCGTTCAAAGGTCCGCTAAGAATTGCCTACTTTGAGGTGGACTTAGGGCTCAACTCTGATACCCACCATCACCCCCCATTCAACAAGCAAAGTGCGATTGGGCCAATAGATAGCCGTGGTATCGTAGGATCAACCTTCGGGACCCAGGAGAAGACAATAAGAGACAATTGATTGTCTGGTTCTGATCTTTTGGGCGATACCCACCGTACTTGATAAATACAGACTCCCACGTGGTCGGGGCTCTCCACCATTGCTACCTATTCCATCCACTGTCTTCCTCTGTCTCTATACATGTCAAAGGTATTAGACACGGCGTGGAGCACGGGTAAATCGCCAAGGCCAATAGTCTACGGCAAAGGCACGCTCTCTTGACACAAGAGAAGAAGGCTGTTGGAAGTGGAAAAAGAAAAGCGGCTTGGACAGCCGGATCCACCAATCGGCCTGGCTAGGCTACCCCGTCTTTTGGTTGCTTGTGGGCCCCACCATGCAGACTCTCAGAGGACGGCCGACTGTGGGAAAAAAAACAAAGCTACGATTCTGCTGGCAAATGTCTCAACCTAGACATGCATAGACGAGAGTCAAACCTATCTTTGGGGCCAGGGTTGACAATCCGTGTATCCCTACGTAAAACGCACATATATTGGCCCGTCTGAGGGATATTGACAGGAGAAAAACGAGACCCGTACTCGTAATTCCGATGGGGTCGTACGATCAACACCGGCTACCCGTTTCCGGTACGCTACGACCACACCTGCCAGCTTGGCCACGCTAACACTCTTTGTTAAAGTCGGCTCAATTTTAAGACATGCTCTCGAGACTATTGCACCAGTGTGTACACTGTTTGGTCGAAAATAAACGAGGGCTAACGCACCCAAGACCTCATTGAGCCCAATATCCGGGCCCCAAGTCGGAGGCTGGAGCCCCAGTCTGCATTTATCCGTGCAAACCGGGGCAATTGCCTGACGGCTCACGGCATGTGGGTGCATGGCATCAAACCTCATTTCTTTGGCAAATCCCGACCCGCAACCGAATCTGCCAGACCACACCCTATCTCTGCCAAAAATATATTATACTCTTTTTTTTGATGCCGTTGGACTGCCGTCCCCGTTGCCATTGTGTACACGAAAAATAATCCTCCCATCCCCTGGCCCCGCCCCCACGCTAACCCACGCTAACCCAGTAACTCGTCGTCCTCTCTTGTTGTTGCTTCCCCCCTTCGCCAGAAGTTAACTTGGCGTGCCCCCTGGGCGGACGGAGTACGGAAGGGCTAGAACGCCTCGTTTAGTGAGTATAGCGAGCGCACTTGGCGGGCTACACCGCAAATACTAATACGGACGACCCCTCTCAATAACCTCCGTGGTACAACGTGTCTCGTATAATGGCGCTGGTCTCGTATAACGGTGGACTCGTATAACGGTTGACTCGTATACGTAACGGTGGTTGGTCTGTATAACAGCGGTGGTCCCCTATAACAACAATGTGCCATGAGCGGACTAGGTACTCAAGCTATAACTGCCAGCTATAGCCCGCGTCCATTATCCACCCCCGAACAAGCTACAAGTAGCGCGTCGTCCTCGGTCCTTGTTTCAACAGAGTCCGGGGTCGTAGACCAAGCCAAGTACACTCACAAGTGTCGCTACCCTTGTCAAAACTTGAAACTTGAAACTCGAAAAAGCCCCGACGACTAGCTAGCTGTAAAACAAGTGGCAAAACGATCCCCTTCAACGCCGATTCTAGTCTCCGGAGCTACAAGTAGGCGTACCTGGTAGCTAGCTCGTGAAAGCTCGTGAAAGATTGTTGGCAATGCAGTAGATCGCATTATCAGTCTTGTGAAACACGTGCCTTTTGCCCGTACCCTGCACAGCATACGGCTCTACTTACTCCAGACTGTACACCCACTGATGCATGTGCTATAACCCGTCTATCAATTTCTAATACATGGATGGTTCTCACCATTAAGAATACGGCGCAATTCCGTTTTCGGTCTCATACTTCTTGGCCACACTCACCAGGTCATGCAAGTGGTGGTCGTGGGCCTCGGGCGCCAGCTCGATCAGAGACTCGTACAGTCGGTACAAGTACTCTCGGTTCTCGCCACTGGGTCCCTTGCTGTGCACAATGTGCTGGGCCAACGTGGCCGGGTCCTGGGGACCCACAAACGCCTCGTTATCGGGGGTGCCGATGAAGCAGACGGTTTCAATCTGGGTGGGCACCTGGCCGTCGAAACAGGAGCACGGGTACGCCTCCGTGTTGGCCCGGAGACTCTTCTGCGACACATGGAACGGCACATTGTGCACACTGTATCCATTCTGTTCTCGAATGTCCAGATACGTCTTGACCTCCTCCACGTACTCCTTCTTGATTCGGTATGCGACACCCCATGTAGTATCGTCGTCGTGGCTGGGGTGGGGATCGTCCAGGCTTTGCCAGAAGGACTTTTCGATCAGAGTCACGACTCTGCCGGGCGCCTCGGGTACACCTCTGTGGTCGTTGGAGGACTGCCAGAAACGACGCACGTAGCCAGTGACGTAGCCCGGAAGACGAACGTCCCAGTGTGGTGGCGGCTTGAAGATGAGCGAGCCGTAGCCGAAAATCCAGTACTCTGTGTTCACCTCTTTTTCCGGTGCGTTCTTAACTGCTTCCTTCGTTTCGGGAAAGTCGCCGTTAGAAGCAGCATGCGTGTGTTCGTTTTCCACAGTCATGTTATTGGTTCTGTATGCTCTATGAATGCGGCTTGTTTTGGCGGGTGGAGCGAGGTTTGGCGAAGTGTGGCGCTCACACTGTTTTGTGTACAGATCACGACAGAGTTGAAAGGTGGAGAGACAAAATAGACCTTTGGATTATGCGTGATTAGCTTTTCTTTCACGTGACCGAAATAGGGATCGATCGAAACCTCGAAGCCGTCAACACATTGTACACACATCTAACATTTGCTATAAAATCGCTACCTTCAGTTAACGGGGAAGGTTCGGGCGAGCTCGTAGCCGTCGGCAATGTTCTGGACTCGGGCATCCAGCTTGAAGCCCTGGGCAGCAAGCTCTCGCATGGTCTCAGGGAAGGTCTTGAGAGGCACGGAGAAGGTCTCGATGAACTCGTTGTCCTCGAGCTGGGGCTGGGGGTTCTTGTTCTTCTCGTCGTTGAGATCGACAGACACGTGCACCAGCTTCATGTTGGTGTTGCAGAAGCCAGGGTCGTTGTACATGACCGGGGTGACGCTGAAGGCTTTGCCCACGTATCCAGTCTCCTCCAGCAGCTCTCGCTCGGCACAGGTCTCGACGGTCTCGTTGGGATCAAGCAGGCCGGCGGGGATCTCGATGCAGATGCCGTCCACGGGGGGTCGGAACTGTTTCTGGAGCAGCACCTCGGGTCCAGACTCCTTCTTGAGAATGGCCAGAATGCCTACCCCGTCAATCTCCTGACCGGGCACACGTGTTCGTCGAGCGGCGCATTCCCAGTCTCGTTCTTTTGTTAGCCAGATCGATTATGATGTTGTTGGTGCTGTTGATGTGTCCCTGGTCAATTGCTACCTCGTCAATTGCTCCCTCAATTGCCACCCCTCCTTCACTCACGCTTTCCTTCGGGATCCTCGTAGAAGATCTTCTGGGTCTTGACCCACTTGCACTTGGAAGAGTCGAGATCTTCGAACTTGAGGACTTTGGCACGGGCGAGATTCATGATTGTTCGACGCATGGTGTTGGGAGGCGCGTGGAGAGTAAGAGGTGTAAGTTCGATGATGACGTAATGGTGGGAGGGAGAGCTTAGAAGGGAGAGGGTTAGGTAGTAGTGGGTGAAAGGGTGGTGGTAGTTTTACACCCAAACCTGCTAATGTGAAGCCTACGTTTTCTCACCTTCACAATCAGCAAAATGAACTGTATCTGCAAAGCTCACTTTCAACAAATCACGCATCTGGTACTTGGTTCTTAGTTAACCTCACAGTTAGGACTTGTATGGAAGAAGGACCTCATCAAATTGAGCACCTCTGCGGGATATCCACATAGAGACAAAGAGATCACATTCCAATCCATCGTATATAACAGCCAAGCTCTCCTCCTCGTCGTTACTATACTCATGGCCCACATACCCCTTCTACCTCTGCTGCATACACCCTTTCTTCCACTCCATCGCATGCAGGCATATTTATACTCTCTGCAACCGACTTAACCACACACTGCACACCAACATGACCGACCAGGTACGTTCGGATGTCCAGGAAAAGCTGGTGCAGAGCGGAGAGTACGAAAAGTGAGTACGGAGCGGGAGCAACCGTGAATGCGACAAGAAGCGGAGACGTTTTCGAACGCCTCAAACACATGAAATCAAGACTAAACCAGACTCTCTCAACACATCCAGGCCCGACTTCGAGACAGTGGCTGGTACGACAAGGTGAGCGCTCTGGCGCAGGAGGAGGCCAGCAAACAGGACAAGGTGGAGCTGAGCTCGCTGCTGGAAAAGGTGCAGCCCCAGGCGTGCGATCTGGTCGACGACGACATCAAGGTCGAGACTCTCAAGATGATCGCCTCGTTTCTCGACGGAGCTTTGAAGTAGTGGAGGACTGCTGTATTTATCGTGCACTAATGTATTTATTTTTTGATGGCGGGGGGTGTGGACACTGTAGCTACATCTGTCTGACCGAATCGGTACCTGGTTTTAACCTACGATCTATTGTAGTTACAAGTAGCTATAATTCGGGTGGGATCGGTATCACTTCGGGCACCTTCGAAACACCAATGTAGAGCACTTGCTACGTAGATGGGTCATGTGTCTCGATTATTCTCGTCACTATTCTTGTCATCTATATTCACCGTCTCGTTTCACCTTGGCACCGATTTTTTATTCAGGATCCCTATTTCGTGCATCATCACCACCCAAATCTAAACTCTCACCACACACCACACATTTCAGACCACAGCAAAAAAGAACCATGGCACGATCAGACTGGAGGGCGCAGGAAATCCGAAGAGTCATGACCTTCACGGGGAGCAAGGAGAAGACGGCCCGTGAGGCGCTGGAAAAGTTCGACTGGAACGTCGAGGTGGCCATCGATCAGATTCTCAACTCGCCCCAGGTGGACCTTTCAGGCGCAGGCAAGGTGTTTGATAAGTACCGAAACGCCGAATCGGACGAGATCGATCTGGACGGAACCATCCAATACATCACCGATCTGGGTCTATCGCTGGAGGAGCCCACGGTGCTGGCGGTGGCCATGACCACGGGGTCTCCATCGGTAGGCGTCTTCACTCGAAAGCCCTTTGTCGAGGGCTGGGCCGCCATTGGAGGCGACTCTCTGGCCGCCCAGCAGCGGCTGTGCAAGTCGTTTGCCGACTCCATGGTATCGCTGAACGCCGACTTCCAGAAGATCTACAAATTCACCTACGGCTTCCTGCTGCAGGAGGGCCAGCGGGTGCTTCCTCAGGAAACGGCGGTGGACTACTGGCGGCTGCTGCTGACGGGCAAATACGAGCATTTGGACACATGGCTGACATTTGTGACCGAAAAATACAAGCGCAACATTTCCAAGGACGCCTGGAACATGTTGTACGAGTTCATGCTGTTCCAGGCGAAGGATCCCTCTTTGGCGAGCTATGACGAGGATGGCGCCTGGCCCAGTGTCATTGACGAGTACGTCGAGTTTCTGAAGGAGTTATAGAAGGAGTAATAACAAGACCTATAAATGTCTTTTTAGTAATTATGCGATCAGTCGAAAAATATGCCCATTATTTTTCATCCTATTCTGTTACACCTCCCTCACTACCCTGCACCTGCTGTGCTCTGCTTAATAAGTGACTAAATTATAGTTCGTGTTGCGACACGTTGACGTGTATGTACAGGGCTGAAGGAACATGGCCAACTAACTCTCTCACCGAACCACCACATCAACAAAATGGAGGCTCTACGATCTACTCTGGAGGCCACAATTGTGAGTGCCACGAATGAGCACACGGCATGTTGGGTGTGACAACTTATTGTGCTTCACTGCCACCACTTCTCCCACACTAACACAGGACTTTGAGGGCCAGAAGCTGACCAACCTGGCCAAGACCCGATTGCTGGTTCTGGGCGCCATTCTGTCGACCGTCACGGGCTTTGCGCTGGGCGACGTGATGATCATCTGGTTCATGTTTGCCTTTGTGGCCGGCATCACCATGCTGCTGGTGGTTCCCCCCTGGCCTTTCTTCACCCAAAACCCCGTCCAGTGGCAGACCCCTGCGTACTAGTTTGATACGTGTGGCAGCGCATTATTTATTGAATAGGAGTAATAGAGGTGGGTTCGAGATTGAGCGTAGATCGAGTGCAAAGCACGATGTGCGCTTCCTGAGTGTTAGATACTGAGTAGTGTGTTGGAACAGTGTGAAATATTGTAAGACCGTTTTCATTGGTTACGTTAGAACAGTGCGTCCCCGTTGCATTCTCTGGAACAAGCTGATGAGAAAGATACTCTTCACGTCTCTGTAGTATGCCTGGATCATGTTCTGAACATCTGTGAGTACTTGTAGATGACTGTGTGTACAGGAGGTAGATGGTGCGTTGTGAACATATCTGCGTATGTATCATGTCATATATGAACATACTTGTAAGGTTGTAACAACTGGTTTGACCAGTTCAATCTTTCAGCTCTGAACATGGGAGTATTTCACAGCTCTTCATCGCTAACTAGAGTTAACGATATCAGAGAGCCTTCTCAAGTATAATACTTACAGATGCAGCAGAATACAGACCCCTTGATCTGGCCCTAGAGTCGTCAAATGAATAAATCGAAGCACCAATCGCTTCTTCCGACAGAACTTCCTATTCACCAGGTTACCATTGACTTTCATCAACCATTATACCCACCTGAATCACCCACCTCATCCACCCCACCATTTCTAAATTACGTCATACTCCAGCATGTAGCGTGACTCAGACCTGCAATGTTGGGTTAATCGATCACGTGCGATGGAGCAAGAATTCAATTTGCGGTCAGGTGACCAAAGCGTTTGAGGTCACATGACCAGATATACCCCTCACAAATACCCCGGAAAAACGCCCACCTCGGCCATTGGTCGGGAATCATTATCGCGACCTAAATGTGTCTCTGGGCTAGGGTTGTGTGATCCAACTTCCCAACGGGTGTCTGTCTGAAATGAATGTGTCTTGGAGAGTCTTCAAGTCGGTCCATAGTGGCGAAAAATGAAGAAAAATTAGATAGTATTGCACCTGACGCTCCTCTCGATATTTTGTCAAATTTCCACTCTTTTCTCGTGTCGCCACCCCATACCACCGCTCCCCGTAACTTCCAGAAGAATCGATGATTGATAACAAGGTTTACTGTCTGCAGTGTTGGAAAGGTGGTTATCACTGGAGTCGCCACCTTTGCATCTCATCCTCTGTACATTGACAGAAAACCCGCTTTGACCATGATTAGATCAACGCGAGCGGCCTCTCGGCTTCGGCTAGGAGCCCGTAATTATGCGTCGCACGCCCCCTACGGCGTGCTTGCCGAACATTTGAAACGCACCCCTCGAACCCATCATCATCAACACCATCCTCCTTCGCAAGGATCCCACGGCTTCCCCAAGGTGCCTAGCATGGGAGACTCCATCGCCAGCATTACTCGTGGCCGAGAGCTGTGGGTCCAGGAGAAGGACAACAAGGCTGAGAAACCGGAGAAGTCCGACAAGTCCGACAAGTCCGACAAGACCGACAAGGAAAAGCCTGAGAAGCAGGACAAGGACAAGACCGACAAGCCCGAAAAGACCAAGGTGAGCCACACACCTTCTTCCACTGCATCCACCGCGGCCGGAGAAGCGGCTGCCCCACCCAGCACTCCTCCCTCGGGCTCAGGATCATCTTCTTCCTCTGGAGGAGGCTCTCCACCCGCCAAGAAGAAGAAGAGCCCCGCTCAGACCTACCCCGAGATACTCGCAGTGCCCATCAGCGACCGGCCTCTGCTGCCCGGGTTCCACCGAGCCCTGGTCATTCGAGACCCCAACGTCATGAAGGCCATTGACGAGATGATCACCCGAGGAGAACCCTACCTGGCGTGTTTCTTCCTCAAGGAGTTTTCCAATGCAGACGTGATCCAGGACGCCTCCGAGGTGCACGACATTGGAGTGATTGCCGAGATCCAGATTCAGTCCCAGGACCACAAGCGATCCACCGTGGACGCCTCCAACGAGCCTGTCTACGTGCTCATCCTGTACCCGCACAAGCGGGTTCGACTCAACTCGCTCAAAAACCCTCCTACCAGCGGCGGAAAGGTTTCCTACGCCGCCGTCTCCGAGGACGTGGCTGAGGATGGAGAACTGCTGCTGACCAGCAAGGATCTGGAGAGCTACTCGGAGGAGTTTCTGGAGGCTCGAGAAGAGGCCAAGAGAGCCAAGAAGGACGACGGCGCTGCCAAGGACAGCTCCAAGGACGCCAAGGAAGTTGCCAAGGACAAGGACGGCAAGGAGACTGCCGAAAAGTATGACTCGTCTTCGTTGCAGGAATCGCCCTACTCTTTCCTGTCCACCTACGATGTGTCTACAGCAGCCATTTCGCTGATTGAGGAGAAGCCCCACGACAAGAACAACCGGGTCATCACCACGCTGACCAACGAGATTCTCAACGTGTTCAAGATGCTGCGTGCCGAGGACGCCACTCTTCGAGAGCAGCTGTCGAGCGTTGTTGGCGACATACTCCGAACCGAGCCTGCTGTGCTCCAGGAGCCCGGTCGACTGGCTGATTTCGCCGCTGCTCTGTGTGCTGGGGAAGGAAAGGAAATCCAGGCTGTTCTGACTGCTCTTGATCTCGAGACTCGTCTGAACAGAGCCCTGATTCTGCTCAAGAGAGAACACACCAACGCCAAGCTGCAGCAGAAGATTGCACGAGACGTGGAAAACAAGCTCAACAGCAAGCACAAAAAGTTCCTGCTGACCGAGCAGATGAAGGCCATCAAGAAGGAGCTGGGCGTGGACGATGGCAAGGAGAAGCTTGTGGAGAAGTTCAACGAGCGGGCCGAGAAGCTGGACATGCCCGAAAACATCCAGAAGGTGTTTGAGGAGGAAATGACCCGTCTGCAGTCCATGGAGCCCTCTTCCAGCGAGTACTCGGTGACCCGAAACTATCTGGACTGGATCACCCAGATCCCCTGGAACAAGACGACCGAGGACCGGTTCAACCTGCCCCAGGCCCAGGAGGTGCTGGATGCCGAGCATTACGGCATGAAGGAAGTCAAGGATCGCATTTTGGAGTTTATTGCCGTGTCGCGCATGAAGGGCGGTCTCACCGGAAAGATTCTGCTGCTGCAGGGTCCTCCTGGTGTTGGAAAGACCTCCATCGGAAAGTCCATTGCCAAGGCTCTCAACCGACAGTTCTACCGATTCTCTGTGGGTGGAACTAACGATGCCTCCGAAGTCAAGGGTCATCGACGAACATACGTCGGAGCAATTCCCGGTCGACTGGTCCAGGCGCTCAAGCAGACCCAGACGGAAAACCCTCTGATTCTGATCGATGAGATTGACAAGCTGTCCTCTTCTCGAACCCAGGGAGATCCTGGAGCTGCCCTTTTGGAGGCCCTGGATCCCGAGCAGAACAATGCATTCCTGGACCACTACCTGGACGTTCCGATCGATCTGTCCAAGGTGCTTTTCGTGTGTACCTCCAACGACCTGTCCACCATTCCCTGGCCTCTGCTGGACCGAATGGAGGTGATTGAGATGAGCGGATACGTGCCTGACGAAAAGCTCAACATTGCCAACCAGTACCTGGTCCCCCAATCCAAGAAGGAGACTGGTCTGGAGAAGGTGAACGTGAACGTGACTGACGAGGCCATCAACGCCCTCAACCGACAGTACTGCCGAGAGTCTGGAGTTCGAAACCTCAAGAAGCACATTGAGAAGATTTTCCGAAAGGTAGTGGTCAAGATTGTCGGCGAGTATGGCCAGGACGACGTTGGCACTGAAAAGATCATTGATGTGGAGCCTGTTGAGAAGGATAAGGATACTGCTACTGAGAAGAAGAACAAGTCCAAGTCCAAGAAGGAGTCTGTCAAGGAGGAGCAGCCTGTCAAGGAGGAGAAGGAGACCACTGCTGAGACTGCCGAGTCTAAGGAGCCTGGTACCAAGGCTCCTCCCGTCTCCGTTCCCGAGGACTACAGTCTGACCATTGACGAGAAGGATCTGTATGACTACGTCAACTCCCCTCCTTACTCGTCTGACCGAATGTTCGAGGATCCTCCTCCCGGAGTCGTGATGGGTCTTGCCTACTCTCCTCTTGGAGGCTCTGCTCTGTACATTGAGTGTATTCTGGACGGTGGTCTTTCCGCCGACTCGTCTGCACGACTGTCGTCGACCGGTAACCTGGGTAACGTGATGAAGGAGTCTACCAACATTGCCTACTCGTTTGCCAAGTCGTTCATGATCCGAAACTTCCCTACAAACCGGTTCTTTGAGCGGGCTGGCATCCATCTGCATTGCCCTGCTGGCGCCATTTCCAAGGATGGTCCCTCTGCCGGCTGTGCCGTTGTGACCGGTCTGCTGTCTCTGGCTCTTAACCACCCCATTGACTCTTCCATCTCCATGACCGGTGAGATTTCGCTGACTGGTAAGGTGATGAAGATTGGAGGTCTGCGAGAAAAGGCTGTTGGAGCCCACTCTGCTGGAGCCAAGACTATCATCATTCCCAAGGACAATACCGGCGACTGGGACGAGCTTCCTGACACCGTCAAGGAGGGTCTGACTCCCGTGTTTGCCGGCACCTACCAGGACGTGTATGACACTGTTTTCCAGGGTCTGGATAGCAAGGCTGCTGGTGAAGTGTGGAAGAAGCAGTTTGATCTCATTGATCGAAAGCTCGACAAGCGAGGAAGCAAGTGAGGATGTATATAGTATGAATGAATAATGATTGTTTTGATAGCGGGGGGTGGGAAGGTATTGCAGAAATAGAGAGTGCATAAGCGAGGTTAGTGAAGATGCATAACTCGAGTGTCCTTTTCGATCCTCAAGTGTTTTTCTCCATAGCTTCAAGTTCAAGCAGCATTACAGTAGCTTTGTACACGTGCTCGTACGACTGATAACCTGGCCTTTCTTATCTCTATGGCATCCTCTTGTGTGTCTATCTGTCCACGCAGATAGCAGCCCCTACATGACGCAGATTGGAGACATACATGATATTTTCTCGCTAGTCGTCGTTACTTGTTTGATCTCTGCCAACAATGCAATGCTTGTGCTTCATGATTTTCTTCTTCCTGCCTCTGAATTTCTTTTTTCTCCTGTCACGCCATTATTCTCCAGATCTACCTTGCGTTGCATCCCAGCTTTTTTTTGAGGATCAACGTTTTCAGCAGGGTGCTAGGGGAGCATGGAAAAAGCAACGAGATAGCGTAACCTACAAGTACATACGGAGTTTTGATTTTGTTTTAAGCATGAAACTGGGTCACAAGTAGACCGGTTGGGGGGGGGAACCGTTAGGCTAGTGTTAGCAGTTCCGGGAAGGATTAGTGGCTCTGTTAGTTTGGCGCTAGTTGTAGGCCATTGTCTTAGCCACTGTGGTAGCTAGCCTAATCACCAGCTTCTGCTAAGAGCTTTAGGGCGGCCAGTCAAACTAAAATCAGAGTCTATGTCTTGTTGGATTGGGGCCTGTTTCCGTGGCCTTCGGCAAACCGCTATTAGTTTCCTTCACAGCTCTCAGGCACAGACAGCATGTGCCAGGGGGGCTGTGTTCACTGTATGTACGGGCGCAGCTCAACAACCTAGCTAGTTGAAGGCTACTGTACAGCGCGGCGTATTGTCCCCCTGTTGGTTGATAGACAGGATGTGCTGTAATGAAAATCTCCTAGCCAATGTCACTTTTACACAGGGCCTTCTCTTCCTTTTGACTCTTTGCAGCGATCCGAGCTCCGTCTGGTCCGATGTTGGCGTATGCGGAGTAATCAAACGATACGAATGGATCCGTATCCGAGTCCGTAATCTGGTAGAATGCCTTGAGTGGTTGTTGGTCATTGCACTCATCATTACTCAGCCCCTTAATCGTCCATCGATGTAGACAAGCGTAGGTGAGACATATCGGACGTCCAAGGTGAAACTGTCTTGAAGAGCCAGACCCTAACACTATCGCAACCAGAAATTTGCAAAGTTCAGGATGGGCACGGTGAGAATCTCTTGATGAACGTGGTTTCTTTTTCCACCTTGCTTTTCAAATTCCAACCTGGTGTTTCGTACAAGTAATGATGACAAATGGGTGGCTGTGTCACTGTACAAAGCTTGGAGGGCTACGACGATCGTGCTGAGCAGGCCTCAATGAACCTCCAAAGCTGTCCATACCTTCGTCAAAGAACTGTAGCCTTGCTGGTTCGTGAGACCGGAACGGATTTCTAGTCTTAAGGCTCAAATCATCGTTTCTTCCACGGACTTATGGAATCTATAAATAGTATGACCATGAGTTCGAGTAAGGAACACGCACGACTGCTACAGGTATTACAAGTAGGGTGGTCCGTTCATGGGGGGCACAGTGGATCCTACGGTCGGCTGTGACTTCCATTATTGGGGTTTGTGAGATACGAATGACGACCAGCTACATTGATTAGACAAGAGGGCTGTAGCTAGCTTAATACCTGTGATCTGTAATAACCAACTGTATGAAGATGAATCTTTCACAAGCTGCTTCCAGTACGAGTTTACAATGTGTTGGACAAATTGTCTACCAAGTTTCAGAGTGGAAAAGCGAGTTCATCGATGACAATTAATACTGGCACGGATGAATATTATTCTACAGTTCCAATTTGTGGAATAGCAGTAATGTTTTGCTCAGGAAGAAATGAAACACTTACAATCTCCACAAACAGTACCGTTCACTGCGCAACATTTGTGCCCTCCACACAAACATTCTAAAACGAATGAATGAAATGGTTCGCTAATCGTACGTATAGCTACCACTCATAGTTTGTTTCATAATCACATAATACATAGCTGCTTTATTAAATCATCTCGCTGTTTACCAAAACCCAACAAACTATTAACCCCCTTAGCTACCTCAACAACATGCGCCCCTCTCTCAACTAAGCGGGAACAAAATTTAACCAGTAAAACCCACCTATACCTCCGAAACCCGCTTGTCACGTGACTTTCTCGTAGAAATCACCACCGAGACCCGTTTTCGATTTACCCGTCCGCCTCCCGTAACGTTTTCCTGCGGCGTCTATATTTTCCGTGCGGCGGGATAAGGGTCGAGTTTTACAGGCTTGGCAGTAGGAGGGGTAAGTCATTGTGGGGTTGAAAAGTGTGGGCAAAAATGCCCGAAAATGCAGGCCGAAAAATGCAACCGAACGAGCTGGGTGGTAAGAGTCGGATTTTGGCGTGAAATTTCTCCTCCTCTGACCACAGCCCGTCCTTACTAAGCAGTTATTAGCACACACAATTACCACACGTGACAAGATAGCAATTTTAGACGCCTCGAAAGAGTGCAAGCTTGCGGTGAATGCATGAGGTAGGAGTGTATGGAGGGGCAGTCAGACCGGTCAAAAATGGGTCAAAATGGATTCTAAAAACGGTTCCGGGATCAATTCCACTCCAGCAGTCACTTTAACGAGTCACGTCATCCTCACCCCTCCGCATCACCCTCCTACAGTCATGCGGCAACTGATACCACTTTGGAATTTAGCTTTGTGGAGTGCATCCAGCAGTAGTCACTATAACCGCGCAGGCTAAGCAGGGCTCTTATAAACCAGACACATTCTTCCCTCAGTCTTCTCCCCACACACACACACACACATTCCTCTCTCACACACAATGTTGCGAGCCCTGAACACCGTCCAGCGACTTTCCAGCACCCGAGCAATGTCCACCTCCTCCATTTCGTCTCTGCTTAAAAACCCCAATCTTCTGCGAAACCAGGGCTACGTCAATGGCGAGTGGGTTTCGTCCAAGACTGGCGACACGTTCTCTGTCGAGAACCCTGCCACCGGCGAGACTCTGGGCCAGGTGCCCGAGTTCTCTGTGGCCGAGGCCGACGAGGCTGTTGAGCACGCACAGACCGCGTTCAAGAAGTTCAAACACACAACCGGACGAGAGCGATCCAAGATGCTGCGAAAGTGGTACGATTTGATGCAGGAGAACTCGGCCGATCTGGCCACGCTGGTGACTCTGGAGAACGGAAAGTCGCTCGCCGACGCCAAGGGCGAAATCGGATACGGAGCCTCATTCTTCGAGTGGTTCTCCGAGGAAGCCCCCCGAATCTACGGAGACATCATTCCCTCCGCCAACCCCGCCAATCGAATCTACACCATCAAGCAGCCCATTGGGGTGTGTGGAATCATCACTCCCTGGAACTTCCCCTCCGCCATGATCACCCGAAAGGCCGCTGCTGCCGTTGCTGCAGGCTGCACCATGGTGATCAAGCCCGGATCCGAGACTCCTTACTCTGCCCTTGCCCTGGCCTACCTGGCCGAGCAGGCCGGTATCCCCAAGGGAGTTGTCAACGTGGTCACCACCAAGAAAAACACCCGAGCCTTTGGCAACGCTCTGTGCGAGAACCCCACCGTCAAGAAGGTGTCTTTCACTGGCTCTACCGGTGTTGGAAAGACCCTGATGGGAGCCTCTGCTTCCACTCTCAAGAAGCTGTCTTTCGAGCTCGGCGGAAATGCTCCTTTCATTGTCTTTGAGGACGCCGACATTGACCGAGCCGTCGAGGGAGCCATTGCCTCCAAGTTCCGAGGAACCGGTCAGACCTGTGTTTGTGCCAACCGAATCTACGTGCACGAGAGCATTGCCGAGAAGTTTGCCGAGCGAATGGCCGCCGAGGTCAAGAAGTTCAAGGTCGGCAACGGTCTCGACCCCAACACCACCCACGGTCCTCTTATCCACGAGGGAGCCAAGGGCAAGATCCAGGAGCAGGTTGACGATGCCGTCAAGAAGGGAGGAAAGGTTCTCATTGGAGGCTCTGCTGCCCCCGAGATTGGAAAGGCATTCTTCCAGCCCACCGTCATCTCTGGCGCCAAGTCCGATATGCTGATTGCCTCCGAGGAGACCTTTGGCCCCATTGCTGCCATTTTCCCCTTCAAGACCGATTCCGAGGTCATCGAGCTGGCCAACAAGGCCGAGGTCGGTCTGGCTGGCTACTTCTACTCCAAGGACGTGTACCGAATCCAGCAGGTGGCCGAGGCTCTCGAGGTCGGAATGGTGGGCGTCAACACCGGTCTGATGACCGAGTGTGCTCTGCCGTTTGGTGGAATCAAGGAGTCTGGATTTGGCCGAGAGGGCTCCAAGTACGGTCTGGACGACTACATGGTTCTCAAGACCATTGTCGTTTCCGGTGTTGAGCCCCACATCCAGCCTTGAAAAGAAAACCAGTAGTGTTAGATTAATGAAGATGATTTATTGGAATGAGGTGAGTCTGTAGTGTAGCCATCAGATAACGCAAGACGTGCATTATCGTCGAGCTTATTTGGTGAACCAAAATGAGGTGAGAGATGAACGAAGGGTGTGTGAAGGCATACAAAGGAGGAAGTACAGTCAGTTACAGAGGAAGTACAGTCAATTACAGTTCCATGGGATGGGATATTCGAACGGGTCCTAATCGTCGCTCAGACCTTCCGGATCTTGTACTACCATGGCTCACTGAAAATCATATGATTGTTCATCTTTATCTACAACTACAAATAATCTAAACAGTTGCAATCTGCAACAGTCTACAATCTGAATCTTTAATAGATATGTTATTGATCAATAAATAATAGGGTAGTTTTGATGTGTCAATGCAAAGCACTCGAAGAGGCACTTATTTGAGGTTGGTGAAGTCAACCTCGCCCTCAAGCAGACCAGAGTTCTCCTCGCTCTGTCGAGAGCAAGTGCAGTGGTTGGCAGGTCGCATGCCGCAAGAGCAGGTGGCAGAAACGGGCTTGGCGTTCTCAACGGGAGCCTTGGAGCACACACACTGCTGGGCGGGCTTCTGGCCACAAGAGCAGGTGGCCTCCTGGGCACAGATGCAGGTGGAGTTGTTCTTCTTGCAGCAGGTCATTGTGAATGTAGTGGGTTGGTTGTAGTGGTGGTGGTTGTCGATGGGAGAGTGTGTTTGATTCTGGTCATTATAGAGGCTTCCTGGGCTTCCTTATAAGGAGCTCGGGGATGCTCGCATGATCAAAGTTAAACGAGATGAGGCGAAACCTTCGAAACCTTCCTGACCTTTGCAATTGCTGTGATTGGATGTTGAGTGTTCGAGAAGACGGCTGGAATTGTCAGCCTCGAAACCTTATTTTGATGACCTCTCCCAGCGTTGTGATTGGATATATTTAAAGGTCGGTCACGTGCAGTTGGGAGTTAAAAATAACCTCATCTATGATTTGTCGAAAAATAAGGTCACGTGCAGCTAAACCAGGACACAAAAATGAAGATCTCCACTCAGAGGAGAGCAAAAAAGGTGGGCCCAACCGGGAATTGAACCCGGGACCTCTCGCAAATTGCTCAGGACACCCTAAGCGAGAATTATACCACTAAACCATCGGGCCGCGACGATTAATTTTGTTAAGAAACGATCTTTGCTAAGATCACGGCTGCTTAGTCATCCNTGATTTACTAGTCTTGATTCACTACCAAGTGACCGTGACAGGAGCAAGATGAAGCGGAAACGAGACTTAGAGCACTCAGAATTACCTAAACCAAAAGGGTTTAATGAATTAAATAATTCAAAATTAAATTGGAAACTATTTGCCTATGGCAAGTCGCCGGTATTACAAGTCAAACCACCCCAAGTCTGGGTCCCGTTCCTAACAAATTTTTCGGAAAAGCTGGCCTTATCACTGTGATATCAGCTTAGTCAAACCAGCACCGAGACCGACTACCATGAGTAAGATTCATTGAACGCCAATAACCCGGCTTACTAGGTATATAGCTATAATGCATCTTTAGAATAAAAAAAAAAAAACCGCCGATTGTGGAAATGACCTTAGCACGACGGTCGTTGCATTTTGATGCTTCTTCTGAGATCCTTCCATGCGCATGAACACTTTGCCTTGACGTCTGCAGCTCAAAGAAGTCTGATTAAGCCTCGTTGGCTATCTAAAACGATCACCTGGGTTCCAAGAGACTATCCCAGCTGTCTACGAAGCCTTAGTACCATATTGTTCATTTTCTATTACAAATCAGTGTTACAAATCACGAATATAGCGTATGTTCTAGTGCTGAGAATCCTGTATGGTAATACGGTGTCGTGCATGTGACATGCAATACACGTAGTTATTGTGCATTCTATATGCAGTGTAATTCCTGACTATGACCATACGGGAAATATATATGAAGATCGATCTTGAACCGTTCCAGACAACAACAGATGTTAAGAAAACAGCGACTAATCAGCAAATTACGACAACTCAAACAAATGACTACCACCACCGACTTTACCACACCCAGCTCAAAGCCCATTGACAAGATCTTCACTGCTGTAGAGACTTCTGAGGGCCGAGGAGCGCGTGTTCGACGTGTTATGCCTACCAGAAACATGATGAACTTCACTCCATTTCTCATGATTGATCATTTCAAGGTTCCTTCCAGTGCCGGGTTCCCTGACCACCCCCACAGAGGTCAGGAGACAATCACCTATGTTATTGAAGGGTCTGTTGACCATGAGGACTTCACTGGAAGTAAAGGCACCATTCATGCTGGAGACCTCCAGTTCATGACGGCAGGACGAGGCATAGTTCATGCTGAGATGCCCTCGACTGGACCCAATGGTGAAGTTCAAACCGTGGAGGGTGTCCAGCTGTGGGTGGACCTTCCCAAGGAGCTCAAGAACTGCAAGCCCCGATACAGAGACCTTCGGGCCTCAGAGATCCCCATCGCCAAATCAGACAGCGAGGATCTTTCCGTCAAAATCATCTCCGGTCAGTCAATGGGGGTAGATTCCGTCAAGGATCTTGCGTACACTCCGGTTTGGTTCCTCGACTTTGAAACCACCAAGCAGTACAGTGGACGAGAGGTGAACCAGAACATGCCTGAGGGCTTCAACTCGATACTCTATGTCGTGAAGGGCACTGCTGCTGTCAATGGTAAGAAGGTCAAGCAGCACGAAGTGGTCATCTTCAAAAACGGAGGCGACTCCATCGACTTCATTCCTGGCTCTTCATCCAGAGTCTTTGTCATTGGAGGCAAGATTCTGGAGCAGCCCATTGTCCAGCATGGTCCCTTTGTTGCCACCACCAGAAAGGGTATTGTCAAGGCCATTGAGGACTATCAGACAAAGACCCGTGGTTTCGAGAAGGCCAAAGGCTGGTCTTCAGAGATCAGCAAGCGAATGAAGCTGTAGAAGACAAACAGCGGTATCACCTGGGGGATCTCTCCAATGTGCGTACACCCACTTTCACTAACAATTTTTTTATAGAACAATAAAAGTTATCATGTCAAACTTCTCCAAATTACTCACCCTGTAAATCTGTATTAACACACTCACAAACAAGTTTGAAGTCCATACTTTCCGTCTGTCTATAGCCTTTCCGTCCTTCGCTTCAAGAAGTCACGCAACATACATTTGAGATGCATCCCTTCGACACTATCGTTGCCACCAATCCAGTGGCAAGACCCATAAGGTCTTCCAGTCTCTTCCAGAATCATCTGAAATTGTAGATTTGAAGGCGATAAAAAACCAGGCGAAAAATGTCTCACTTTGACCGCCAAATTTCCACTTTACCCTTCCTCTTTCAAACTCTGCATTCTTATCAGATGTGAAACGCCCTTGGAGCTGTTATTACTGGGTTTGCTGACACGGTACAAGTATGTGGGAGAAGTGCAAACGTATTTCGAGTGACATACCAACTATCACTCCGCTCAAATGGCAACACGCTGATGGTTCTTTTTCTCGTCACGTGACTACCGCCTCAATACTCCCCTCCCATATTCCACTAGAGCGCCTCGGTCTATTTCACCTCGCCTCCCTAAAATAACGTTTAAGACACGTGACCCCTACGCACCAACGCCTCTGGACGCAGGTTGTATATATACAAACAGCTGTACGTCGCACCTCTCCTTCCACACGGCTAACCATGACTCGACACAGCACGGAATCAAACGACTCGAACGACGTGTTATTTGACGCCCCGTCCAGTCCACGTGACGCTCTGGCTGCGGCCTTTGGAAGCGACTCCGACTCCGACGACGACGACGACCAGCATCTCCAGAGCGGAGGACGGATGGGACGCAACTACAACCAGGTTGATACCAGTACACACGAAGATGACGACGAACTGAATGCCGACGACGACGGAGGAGCCACACTAGAGGAGCTGGCGCAGACCGAAGACCCGCAGTACGACCGAAGCAACTACGCCGATGACCGGTTAGGGGGCTCCAACAACAACGGAGGCCACACCCGGATCCCCGGAGGCTTTCCTGAGGCTGGAAACTCCGGCTCGGGATCCGGAGGCAACGCGGGTTCCGGCTCCGAGGGATCCAACGTGTTCTCTACAGGATTCTTCAACCGACTGTTCAACAGAGGCCAACTGCTACCCACTGCGGAACCCCCAGCCTCGTCTTCTCATGATGGAGTGTTTTCCAACACCCAAGCCAACGACGATGATGAGGACAAACCCACCGACGAAACTCCCCCAACCTACGAGGAAGCTGCTGCCGACGCTACTCCTCCCTACTGGGCCACCACCATTCTGCACCCCGGATACGCCGAAGAGGTATTTATCGACGGACTGCCTGTGGGCTCGCCCATTTCGTTCTTGTGGAACATGACCGTCTCGTCTGTGTTCCAGTTCATCGGCTTTGTGCTCACATATCTACTGCACACGTCACACTCGGCCAAACAGGGCTCGCGAGCAGGTCTCGGCCTCACCGTGTTTCAAATCGGAATGTACATGCGAAACAGCGGAGGAAACCCCACCACGGACTACTCGTCGGTGCCTGCACACCAGTTTGTGCCCTCGGACCCCAACAACTTTGACGTGCCTGGTTACGGGTCCAACATTCCAGGAAACGCAGTCATTCCAACCATGGAGCATGTGGACCCCACGGTGCAGGAGCAGGAGCGGGCTGCCCACGAAAAGAACATCTTTTGGTCTGGTGTCATTATGGTTGTCGGTGCGCTAGTCATTCTCAAGGCTCTGTGGGACTACTGGCGTGCTCGACGAATGGAGCTGATTGTTCTTCAGACTCCCCAGCACGTTGTGACGGAAGAAGACACTCCCGAGACTGCTGTTTAGGGAGCAGGAGGAGAGCAACTAGACTAACTTGGCCCCTGTCAGGAAGGGAGCCATTATTTATTAGACACTGCATGATACTGTACACACTGTAATAGCATGATGAGTTCATAAGCACCTGTAGCTTTGATCGTATTCTAATGTATTGTACTTTTGTGTAGCTAGGAGGAAATTCGGTTGACAGCAACCCCCTCCTACTCTATCTCATATTCTCTAGAGAATCTCGACGATCTTCTCGTAGATGGTGAAGACGATACCTCCCGAGAGAATGAGTCGTCCCAGACGGGGAGTGGCTCCCTTCCAGAAGGTCAGCAGACCCTCTTCCTTGAAGATTCGAGCGAAGCAGTGGAAGGTACCTCGGTACTCCGTCTTGGCCTCCAGCGACTGCATTCGGGTCTTGACGGTATCCAGAGGCATGGTGGTGTAGACGGTGACGATTCCAGCAAAGGCACCAACCACAAAGGTGGCCAGTGACGACAGAGGGGCGGTGGGGTCCTTCTGACGGTTCTGAATGAACACCTTCATCCAGTTGTAAGATCCCAGACGCACGGCCTGGTTGGCAGCCTGTCGCATGGTCACGGGAACAAGCCCTCGGTAGATACCCGAGATGCCCTTGTCCTTGATGAGCCGTGCGGTTCCCTTGAACAGACCCTGGTACTTGGGGTTCTTGCTCTGTCGGTCGTCGATCATGGCGGTCTTGATGGTCTCAAAGGGAGTCACAGCAACCACGGATTCGAGCACTCCGGCTCCGAGACCAGCCAGCACACCTCGAGGGCCAGACACCTTGCCGTCCTTATCGGCCAGCATGCCCTTGATGGCGTCGAAACCAAGGAACCGAACGCCGGCCTTGACGGTGTTGCCGACAATGAAAGCAGGACAGCCAGTGTACACTGCTCCGAGACCCTGGGTCTTGGCTGTGTTGTAGATGAGTACCAGGGGGTTTCTGGAGGCGGTGGAGGACTTGTCCACGAGCTGGAGACGGGTCTTGGACCACTCAAAGGGATATGTCACGAGTCCCTCCACGGCTCCGGCGGTAGAACCGGCTACCAGAGACTTCCAGGGCTCGATCTATGTTAGATCATGACGTTGTTTGCTCACTAGCCACCCAAGGGCAATATGACTCATACTCACCTTCTTCTTATCTGTTGCTGGGGCCATTGTCGAATGTGTGTCTGTGTGTGTGTGTTTTTCTGTTGGGGAGGGGCTGGTGCGTGGGTTCTGGAGGTCGCGAAGTCCGCTTTTTAGATCCGTTTGACGTGGATATATTTTTCACCTGAAAAGTCTCGAGGATAACTATCAGCCGTGTTTGACTCAGATGCGCTTTAGGCTTCACTCATGTCCGCATCGGCCCGTGTATGCAAGTGAAAGATGGAGAAGCATGGTGGGGTGGGAGAAGAGCTATGGAGTGTTTTTTTTGTCTTGAGAACTTCAGTGAGCTGAGTAGAATTGATCATCGAGTTCATAGGTTTGATTGATTGTTTCTGATAGTCTTATCTCGAACATCTGTTTGGTGAGGAATCCAACAAATGAGTCAACTATATGATTTAATGAGTCAACTAAATGTCGCTGATTTGTTAAGTAGATGTGTCAGCATTGAAGCAGCTGAAAAAGCCAAGAAACATATTCCACATCTGCAGAAACTGAACAGCGTATCACTAATCAGTTCATCCGGTGGTATGGTATCTTCTTGTACCTGGTATGATACTGTACACGCATCAATCACGACCCTTCAATATACCAATCCAGCTCACTACAATCACAACATGTTGTTTACTAATCAGCCCTTTTGGCGGTTCACGTCACAATCGCCTTACACTCATTCAATGCCCGTAAATCAACTATCAATAATTGTAGCTTCGGCAAAATCTCAAAACCACCCCTTCCACTTGATCCACAGTTCCACCCACCTTCACTACTCACCTCCCATCTGTCAATTAAGTTCACGTTCTCGACCGTCAGACATCACCACCTAAAGTTTCATTCCACCATCACGTCCATCACCACACATCAATGCCGTCACTAACGCCCCCCACAGCCAACGGAGCCGTCCAATCGTCGTCGGACGAAGTCACGTCCATCGTCATTGAGTGCGGCTCGTCGTACACGCGTGTCGGCTTCTCCGGAGACGACCTCCCCAAGGTGGTCATCCCCACCAAATACGGCAAGTACACAAACGACAAGGGCGAAGAGATGTACGAATTTGGCCTGGAAAACGTGCATCGACCCGTGCCCGGCAAGGAAATCTACAGCCCCGTGCAGGACGGTTGCATCCAGGACTGGGACGGCGTCGCCAGACTGTGGGAGTTCGCTATCAAGGAAAAGCTCAAGGTGGACGACCTCAGCGAGTACCCGCTGGTAATCACGGAGCAGATGTGGAACTCGAGCGCGAGACGGGCCAAGATTGCGGAAATGTGCTTCGACAAGTTCCAGTCCCCCGCCATCAGCTTCGTCAAGAACCCTCTGTGTACCGCCTACGCGGCCGTTCGGCCCAACTCCATCATTGTGGAGATTGGCTCTGCCGTGGCCAGTGTGTCCACCGTTCTCGACGGCAACGTGGTCACCAAGGCGTCTTTCCACTCCAAGTTTGGCGGCGACTTCCTCAACTACCTGATTCTTGAGGAATTCAAGCGAAAGCAGGTCGAGGTCACTCCTTCGTACCTGGTCAAGAAGAAGAAGGATATCAACGACCCCAACCCTTCAACGTTCCTGCGAGAACTGCCCGGCATGACCGAGTCCTACAAAAACTTTCAGATCGAACGCGTGCTCGACAACTTCAAGGAAACCACTCTTCAGGTGAACTACCACCCCATCATGCCTCACACCCCGCTGCCACCCAACATTCAGCGACCCTACGAATTTCCTGACGGATCGACATACATTGCCGAACAGGAGCGGTTTGGAATCGCCGAGTCGCTGTTCCGACCCGTCGAGTTCGGACCCCCCGGCGTCGTGCCTGAGGGAACCCTCGGTATCTCTGAGCTCATCTACCACGCCGTGCTCAAAACCGACCCCAAGGCCGAGGTCCAGATGGAGCTGCTCAACAACATTGTCGTTGTGGGCGGAACCACTCTGCTCAACGGTCTGACTGCCCGAATCCACCGGGACATGGCCCAGTTCTTCACACAGTTCCATGTCAAGCAGCCTTACCTGTCGGTGACCTCCACCGAGCGAAAGTCGCTGGCGTGGACCGGAGCTTCCGTCTTCGCTTCTCTCGGAAACTTTGGCTCTTCCTGGGTCATCAAGCAGGAGTACGAGGAGCAGGGCGCCGATGTCATTGACAAGCGTTTCAAGTAGAGTAGCTAGAGCTAACGTGTATTATAATGTATTGGATGTTTGGATAAGTTGTGTAAAGGTAAACAATCAGTAGCAAAGGTAGCCCGCTCGTCTTCAATGTGTATCAAATTTATCTTTTCGTTATATGTACATCCCCTATAGTTACAGTTCCGATCTCAACGTCTTCGCTCGGTCTCGTCTATTCCTCATCGAAATCAGCCTCTTCAACAGCCAGCTCGACATCATCGAAATCGCCCTCATCATCATCATCGTCGTCGTCTTCCTCTTCTTCCTCTTCCTCATCCTCAGCACGCTGCTTGGCCTCGTATTGCTTGTAGTATGCCGCCAGAGCGTCCTCTTCCTCTTCTTCGAGCTTGGGCTCGGTCTCCTCGGCCTTGACCCTGGGAGCCACATCCTCCTTCTTGACAGCGCTTCCCTCCTTTGTATCCTTCTTCTGAGGGTAGTCGTCGTCGTTTCCAATTTCGGTGAACCCGTGCTGTTCGTCTGTATCTCCCATGACCATTTGTCGGCCCACAGTAGACTCCATGTACCATGCGGGGAGAGCGTTCTGTTCGGCCAGTTTGGCCTTCTCGTCTCGCTGGGCAGCCTCGTCCTCGGCTCCGGTGGACAGGTTGACGGTAAGAGTGTTGCTCTTGTTGGAGCCGGTCTGGGACGAAGTGGTACCTCGGCCGGCAGTCTTGATGGAAGAGGTGCTTCCTGCAGTGACCTCCAGCTGGGCAGGAACGGCCTTTGCTAGCGAAGTCTCAAAGGTGTTTTCGGCGACCTGCATGTCGTCAATCTTTCGCAGCTCGTCGATAATGGGCTTGATCTGCTGCATGAGCTTTTCCAAACGGTCCTGGTGCACTCTGGACTCGTCACTGGTGGTATCCTCAACAATCACGGTGGAACAGACATCGCAGGTGAAGGTGCCGTCCATCTGCACGTTGGTGACGGCCTCCAGGGTGGTGAACTTTTTCGTACACAGCGGACACACGTATCCCTGTGGCTGTGACTTCTTGCCTAGTGCCTCCTCGGCCTTCTTGTTCATGGAGTGCACCTTCCACTTGATGGCATCGATGGTGACGGTGTAATGGATGTAGTAGTACGTCTTTTGGTAGTTTTTGTTGTAGCCATATGTGTTTTCCTGCTGCTCTCGCTGGGTGTGGTCCTTCAGCAGCTTGTCGTCCTTGAGCTTTGCGCAAATCTGCCGAATCTCCTTGGCCGGAATGCTCAGCAACTGGTGCAGTTCCTCGTCCGAAAGAACCACATGCTTGAGCAGCGCGTCCATCACCAGGATGGACTTTGTGTCGTAGAAGCCTCGAGTCACGTACTGGAGGAGCCGCTTGATATTGTCCATGCTGTCTGTCTGTGTTAATAAGTGGTGCTGTTCTTTTTGTTTGCCCCTCCCCGAAGCGCTGCTGTTGTATGCCACTGCCCTCTTTTATCCCGATCAAAGTTAGTCAAGTCGACTGACAGTGCATTCTTCCTGCATACTCCAATATGACGACGGATTTCGGCAGTGGCACGACGAAAAAACTGAGAACCGAGCAGGAGGAGGACCTGGCGTCCGAGTTCCCCACAAGACTCACGATAGACGCCCACTCGGCGCCCTGCACAGCCGCAAAGATCAGCCCAAACGGGAAACAGATTGCAACATGTTCTGCAGACGCGTCCATCAAGCTGTGGGACTCTGCTACCGGAGAACTGGTACAGACGCTGAGAGGTCATCGAGCGGGAATCAATGACATCAGCTGGTCTCCTGACTCGAAAATGCTCGCCACAGCGTCCGACGATCGAACGATCCGAATCTGGTCCACACACCGACCCTCCAGCCAGCGGATCCTGGTGGGACACACCCATTACGTGACCTGCGTCAAGTTCAACTACAAGGGCAACCTGGTGGTGTCCGGATCGGCCGACGAGAATGTGCGAGTCTGGGACGTGCTCCAGGGGCGGTGCATCATGACTCTGGCAGCTCACTCACAACCCATCTCAGCAGTCGACTTCTCATGCGAAGGAACCATGATCGTCAGTGGATCGCATGACGGGCTGATTCGAATGTGGGATACCTCCACGGGCCAGTGTCTCAAGACCATTGTCGGTGAAGAATCGTCACCGATCATGTATGCCCGTTTCACCCCAAACTCCAAGTTTATCCTCGTATCTAACATGGACTCGACTTCGAGATTGTGGGACTACATGAACAACAAGGTGGTCAAGACATACAAGGGCCATGAAAACGGGAAGTACTGCTGCCCCACGGGCTTTGTGTACCGTCAGGGCCGAGCTGTACTTTTGCATGCCTCCGAGAACGGACGTGTCTACGTCTACGACATTCAGGATCGAACCGTGCGTGGTTCATTCGACGCTCACTCGGGCGTTATCATTTCCCTAGACGTCATGGGCAACAACATCGTCACCTGTTCGCTGGATGGCTCGGTGAAGCTATTTGAGCTGTTGGAAGGAAACAGTCCCAGTGACGGCATTGATACAGAGAAGGAGGAGAACGGAAGCAGAATAAGTCGCAGCGAAGAGAAGGAAGAAGGCAGCAACGGAGACGGAGATGGAGATGTCAGCATGAGTGAGGATTAGCACAAACACACACGGGAGGAGCTGCGCACCTCACTAATGGATGGCACAGCATGTAATATAATATAGATTAATGTACAAGTACCAATAGCTATAACCAAACACGTCTACAAACTTCAAACATTAACCGTTTAATTTCTTTATATAAATGCACTGCCTAGTACAATACCACCTAAGCCTGGAAAGCAACGTTGTCGACGTTTCCAGCCATGAGAGAAACAATGTTCTCCTCCAGTCTATCAGTAACGGCATCCTCGAGATGCTTCTTGGGGTCCTGCTTTCCAACATATCGGGTCTTGAGCTGGTCATCAGTCATCTCCTGCTCCTCCTGCACTCGGCTGGTGTACTCAATGGCCAGCTTGACCATCTTCTGTGCGGCGTTGGCGTTGTTGCACTCCTGGGTCTCGTAGTTCTGGATCTCCAGACCAGAGGTCCAACTGCTCTTGTGAAGGTTCTGCAGCATCTTCTCGTCCAGAGGAGTCTTCTTGTAGTTGATGTTAATGGAGTAGTAGTGTCGGTTCAGGCCGTGGATCAGAGCGTGGATTGTGGGCTTGTTGAGGTGGCCAATGTTGGAGGTGGAGAGCCGGGGTTCCTGGCCCAAAAGCACCGAGTTTGTGTTGATGAGCCGGAAGGCGTCAATGACAACCTTACCCTTGACCGACTGAATGGGATCCACCACCACTGCCACTGCTCGCTTGTTCAGCTGCTCGAACGACTGTTGAGTGTTGATATCCACAGACGACAGCCAGCAGCCGAAACCGGGATGTGAATGGTACCATCCGACGACCATCTGGTCTCGGCCGGTCTGTTTGAGCATATCCATCATTCGTGTCTGGAACACATCATCGACGGCCTCAACGGAGACACCAGTACCACTCTGGGGCATGGCAAACACATCAATGACGTGAACTGTGTAATCGTCCACAAATTCTCCCAGCATGAGTCCCATCTGTCGTTAGTCTTGATTCTCTCGAAATCTCTCCCCATTGCGATCTGCTGTTGCCACCGCTATCACCACATTGTGGCGTTGGTGGAACAGTCATTGTCACATCGCGCGCGTTTGTTCGTTTTATACTCACCACTTCCATGGGAACACCTGCTCGTCCATGCTTCAGCATCTTCAAAAGAGCTAATGAGGAAATGTAGACAGTCTCTGAGTTGTCGACCACAGGTCCATCCTGTTGTTAGTGTTGTGTTCCGCAAGCCATATCCATTTTCCACCCATAATGACACCATCCAGCTCCAATCATACTCACACCTCCTCCGACACCGGGGCCGCCGAGGCCGCCAGTCTGTAGCATTCGCTGAAATCGCTCCATTGTTGATTTTTGATCTGTGAATCGAGTCGTGTGTTAATCTATCTTGGTGATGATGTATGTGTGGCAAAGTACGAGGTTAACCTCCAATTATGGTTCGTTCGATTCTCGTCAGGGAAACGCACAGCGGTATTCCATGACCTTCCAGTGGCAAACGAAATAAGGATTTGGATATCGCCGGATCATATCAGATCACGTGGAACTTGATTGACTAGAAGATGTAAGATTACCTCTCCTGCAATACTCATAACCTGTCGCTCAGTCATTGAAACCCTAATATGCACGGATTATCGGATCATCATCTGAACATACAAAAAAACCACAGCCATGCTGAGAGCAGTTAGACGGATTCCCCGGAGTGTGGGAGGCTCACTTTCGGCTTCAATTCGACACAAGTCTACCGGCGTCACGTTTCCGGCTGCTGAAACCGTCGTCACCAAGTTTTCCTTCCCCCCTCGAACCCATTCCATCACCAGTCTCTTGAACGATGCTCCTACGCTGGAACAGAGCCAGAAGAAGGTCACCTTGCAAGGCTGGATCCACAAGAAGCCCCGAAAGGTGTCTAAGAACCTCACATTTGCATCTCTGAGAGATACCAACGGAGATATCATCCAATTGGTGGATTCCAACAGTCCTTCGGTGCTTCGATCCATGAAGCCTGAAAGCGCTGTGGTCGTGGAGGGAGTGGTTGCCAAACAGAGAACCGACAAGGAGGGAGTGTTTGATCTGGTGGTGTCTTCGTCCTCCGTGCTCAATGAGTCCAGTGAGAAGGGAAGTCAGCTGACTCTGGGAGATACCAAAGATTGGCCAGCCGAGTATCGATACCTGCAATTGCGTCAACCTCAGCTCCAGGCTGCTCTCAAGCTTCGGGCAAACGCCATGAAGACCTCGCGTAGCGTTCTGGACAGCCTTGGATTCACAGAGGTCGAAACTCCTCTGTTGTTCAAGTCGACTCCCGAAGGAGCTCGAGAGTTTTTGGTACCCACAAGAAAGCGGAATCTCATGTACGCTTTGCCACAGAGTCCTCAACAATACAAGCAGCTGCTGATGGCGTCCGGTGTTCACCGATATTACCAGCTGGCCAAGTGTTTCCGTGACGAGGATCTGAGACAGGATCGACAGCCTGAGTTCACCCAGGTTGATATGGAGATGGCGTTTGCCAACGGTGCTGATGTTCGAGAGGTTGTTGAGAAGCTTGTTCTTAACATCTTTGCCGACACCGTAAACAAGAACATCTACACTCTCGATACAAACGGAGACCTCGTGAAGCAGTCAACCTTCAACCCCATGACTTTCAACGAGGCTCTAGGCAAGTATGGTATTGACAAGCCCGATCTCAGATACACCTGTGCTATTACTGACGTTTCTGAGCACGCCACCTCACCTAACGAGGACTTCCCCGTCTGTGAAATCCTACACCTTACAAAGGAGGAAGCTCCTGAGTCCCTTGACTTCTTGACAGAGGCTCGACAGTACACTAACCGGGTTCCCGAAGTGATCTGGATCACTGAGGACAATGTCTCGTTTTGGAACGAGCAAGTTACTGCATTCAAGCTCGACAAAGCTCTTCCCGTCTCTGTTGGAGATTTTGTTCTTGCTTCCACCAGACAGACAACATCCTACGAGAACCCCACTCCTCTTGGGCGTGCTCGACAGCTGCTGATCAAGGAGTATCCTGAGAAATGGCGGCGTCAGCTGGCTTCTGGAGAGAAGCTTCCATCTATTGAAGACACCTTTGTGGCGTCTTGGGTCATTGACTTCCCTCTCTTCTCTCCCAGCTCAGTGGACTCCGATCCTGAATCGGCCCAACTTTACCCCAAATTCGACTACACTCAGATCGTGGCCTCGCATCATCCTTTCACCATGGCCGTCCTGGAAGACTACCCTCTTCTGGAGACAGATCCTCTGAAGGCCCGAGGCCAGCATTACGATTTGGTTCTCAACGGCGTTGAAGTTGGAGGCGGATCCACTCGAGTTCATGACTCGCAACTTCAAAACTACATCTTTAAGGAGATCATGAAGATCCCCAACTCCGAAAAGTTGTTTGGACACTTGCTGCGAGCCTTCGATGTGGGGTGTCCTCCCCATGCTGGTTTCGCCATTGGTTTCGATCGACTGGTCGCCATGCTTGCAGGCTACTCGTCTATTCGAGACGTGATTGCGTTCCCCAAGACCATTACCGGAGCCGACCCTATGATTGGTAGTCCTTCTGCTGCCACCTCGGCCCAGCTGGCCCCTTACCATGTTCGAGTGGCTCCCAAGGAGAACAAGGAGTGATTTTGGAGCAGGTGATGGATTGTAAATATTGTATATAGTATAGATATGTTTGGTCACGTGTGCTGCCACATAAAGAAAGAGGTGATGTTCGTTTCCTTGGTCCAAGTTTAGACCATAATATGCATGCTAAATGTGCTGTCTATGTGGAGTTGCACTGGGTCAAATTGATGTGATGAGACAGCAATAAAAGCGCGACAAACGGAGGTGTTTTCTTTGGGAAAGTTTGCTGCTATCTAGTCTGTTTCAATGACAAGCCCATAAAATGACCACTTGCTCGGTATGCTTCTGAAGGTGCACTCTCGTCTGCGCCAAAATCCAGCCTCAACATAACGTGCAGGAGTAATGCAGATAGACATGATACGAGAGCATAAAAGCGGAGAACATATATGACACGGAAGGCCGTAGAGTCCCCCATTGCAATGCAAGCTTTCAATCAAAAGCTCGGTAAGCCTACTGAACATGGACGCGACATATTCTCGTTCACAGGGAAGGGTTCATTTGGCAAGTGGAGACCCATCACACTTTCGAGAATTGAAAGGCTTCTGCTAGAGAGCGAGTTTAATACCCACGGTCTTGACGGACAATACTCGTACTTTCTGGGGAATCTGATTTCAGGTTTTTCAAGCTCGACGTCGTTTGTGTCAAAGACGAACAGCGTCTCACAGTCCTCCATCCTCATATGGGTGCCAAGGTGGTGCAAATGATTCCAGTTTCACCACGTAGAGTACTTATCACAACCAACGCGACTTTTTATTACGTGCACTTTCCCGATTACACCAATATCAGCGTTGAGTACACACACAAGCCTCCGGTAGTGGCGGTTGGATTGAGTACCATTGCTATGAACATCATGGACAGCGAAGAAAAAAATAGCGTTAGACGCAGGGTGAGCGCTACCCCTACACTGAGAAAGATTCGAGAAGATACCGATTCTTGTGACTTTTCAATCTACTGCCTGGACGAAGATGAAGTGCATAGTGCGGACAGCGTATATATCGTTGAATCGCAAACGTCCAAAGTTACAACCGAAAACACTGCGAAGACACCAGCCACTGAGCCTATCACAGCCCATTCGCTCGTGCTCAGATCAGTCTGGCCCTTCTTTAAAGCCATGATAGACTGTGGCATGTCAGAAGCTGAATCCATGTCCATGATGCTTCCGTACCCTTGATCTTGTATGGAGGCTCTCATCAAGATCTTCTACGATGACCATGACGTCTTGAGCTTCGAGGACGCTACTGATTGGTGGTTTTGGCAAAGGTGTATGAAATGCCAAGCATTCAGATTTCTGCTATCCCACGTATCAAGAACGAGGGCACGTTGAGTCTTTCTCAAGCCCTTCTGGCATGGAGAAGAAGCTACGAAGCAGACGCTAAGTTCCTTCGAACCCATTGTGCCCAGTTCATCGGAGAACATTTTAAAGACCTGTCTAAAGCCACGCAACTTCTCCCTGACTACTCACAGGAGGAACTTCTCTGCTTATTGTCTGATCTTGCCCTCTGTCTGGAGCCCCAAACCAAGGCCAAGTAAGTACAGTACGAACAATACACCAGTCAATAGTCAATGTTAGCATTCTTTACGTTAGTCATTTACAGTACAACCACCTACCAGTGGATGATCTTTCCCTCGTCCTTACCAAGCTCCCAGTTTCCAGCCAGCCCAACGTTCTCGTCTTCCGAGTTCTCGTCGAGGTTCTGGACCTTGTGCTTGATCTTCTGACGCAGAGAAACAGCCTTCTGTTCCCGGGTCTCCTCGTCCTCGGAAGAAGAGTGGATCTTTTCTGTGGGCTTGGAGATCTTGCTCTTCTTGGGTCGGCCAGGAGGTCGCTGGTAGCTCTTGAAGTTGTCCGACAGGATTCGCTTACCCCAGGACGAGGCGGCGGGGTCTCCAGTTTCGTCTCGAGCCTGCTTGAGGAAGGGGATGAGAGCAGTTCCTCCAGTTCCTCGCTCGGGTCCGGAGGGGGCAGTGAGGGCAATGCCAGTCTTGGCCTTCTCCTTGGCCTGCAGAATGATGTATCGAGACACAATCTGGATATGCTTGTCTCGGAAAGACCGCAGCATGGCCAGACAGGCGTCGTAAGCAAGCACAATCTCGGGGTGCTCGGCCTGGTTGGCCAGCACAAAGTCCCGGATCTCAGCGACCTGCTGCAGATGCTCGAGGAACCGTCTATGGGGACCGGGCATGTACTTTCGCATCTCGTGGATGAAGTTGTTCTGCTTGGGAGGAGCAGTGGCCTGAGAAGCGGGAGGAGAAGCATCTCGGGTGGAGTTGTCCTTCTTGGAGGTGGGTCGCTGACCGGTGGCCCGGTGCTCAACATTCAGGAGAATGTCCAGAGTCTGGATGAGAGAAGACTGGGCGTTGGAACCTCCGGCGTAAGCCCGGTACTCCTTAGGGTCAGGGTCCGCTCGGGTCTGATACTTGACACCATGGGGCAGACCTCGGTCGGCCATGTTTTCCGAACCACTCAGGTAAGGTCGCAGTCGGTGGTAGAAGGTGTGAGGCTCGCACATTTCGTACATTCGGCCGAGCAGCGTGATGATGGCATCGATGGCCTCGGCGAGGTACTGCAGATTCGCGGTGACGGTGGCAAAGTCATTCTCTCGGGCAGCAGCAATAGCTCCCAGACCGGCCTTGATGCAAGCGCCTCCCTGTCGCTCCATGGTGGTGGACACCAGGTAGAACCACGACTCGTCAAACGAACCGGTGTATGTGGTGATGGTGGCGAGCGAGTCGAGGTCCCACTGGTCGGAAGAGGCCACGGGCATGATGGTCTTGTGGTTCCACAGACACAGACCGGCGTATGTGCAGACAGGGGGCAGCTCCAGAACGTTGGAGATGGCCACCCATGGCTCGGTGATCTGAGGAGGAATGTAGTCTCGGGGGTCGTCTCCGGGAGAGCCCCAGATGTAGGCGTGGGCGATGAAACTGAGCACAGAGTAAGCTCGTCGCTTTTCCTCGGGCGTCTTGAGCTGGCCAATTTCTAGCACGGGCATTCGGGTGTCTACATACTGTCTGATTCGTCGGGTGAGAATCAGAGCGGGCAGGTTCTGTGCCACCTGTTCCCAGGGAGCGTAGTAGGGGTTGGGGAGGCTCTCGAGAGGCAGCTGCTCGGGCAGGAAGCCCGTCTTGTCAGAGACGTCGTAGTCTGCGAGGTTAGGGAGAGCTGCGTGCATGTTCAGGGTATATGTTGAGGGTTAGGTGTGAGGATGTGGTTTAGTATCTGGTGAGGGTTGAGGGTGTGGTATGCACCGACTTTTCGTGTCACTTTATAGATGTAGGGCGCGTAGGTAGTGTGACTTGCTTAGGCTGCGTGGTGGTGAGTGTAGTGATGATGCTAAGAGAGCTGTGCTGCGTTCTAGGTTTAGATGTTGGAACGGGGCGGATAAGGTGTGAGGGATAGTTGCGGCTGAGGAAAAAAAACTTGGAGTAAAGTTGAAAACGGGCTGAAGTCAAATGTGACAGGGACTGTAGGCCGAACCCTCATGTCAACCACGTGTTCAGAACCCCGATATAGAACAGCGGGGACGGCCTGTTTGAGAACCCTGCCGAGGGCTTAGCTCTCCTAGCGCCTCCTGAGCTCTCTCTATCTTTTCTGCCGACGCTACCACCTCAAAGTCGGCTGTTAGCTTCTCCGAGTAATTTTTCACGCTAATTAGCAAAGACGCAAGATAGGGTGACGTGCTAAATATTAGCGCAGTTGGATGTGGTGGAGTTGGCCGAGAGAGTTTGCCAGTTGGATGATTTGTCATGAATTACATCTGAGCGAACAGGCACAAGTATCACACCGTATTAGTAAGTCGAGTAGAACTCCCCATCTATCCGTTGACAACACCCCAACATGATTTACATGCATTTCATTAATCCCCGCATCGTATACATGAGCCATGCCAGCCGCTGAAACACCCTCCCTCCACCCCTCACAACTCGGGTATTCTTGAAGAAAAGACACTAATGTACAAGTTCCCGCGAAGTTGCCGAAGTTGCTACCACCACCGCCTTCAGAACTCAGATAAGCCATGGTGGTGGCTGTTTCTAGAATCCAGGTCTAAACCCTGCGGTTTCGGCGCTGCTTCCGATGGTGCGGCTTGAAATAAGAGAGTGTAGTGCTGGGAACGTTACCTTGAGTGGGTGGATGTCAGTGCGACCAAGAAGTGGGTGGTACGACAACAGTAGCTACCGTAGGGCTACACTGAGATGGACATGATGAACAGCTGACTAAACTGTGGCAAAGTGGAGTCTTACCACCAATAACCGAACGGCTGTCTCACAGGGTCATCTCCGAGACATGGTTTACAAAAAGCTAGTGCAACTAGTCGGGGACAGCCGGGAAAACTCAACTATCTGAACAGCTTACTTGACTCTCCTGTTAACAACACATCTACAAGTCTCCTGGACTGTGGAAACACCACGTCGAGGGCTCAGCATCGGTGAGTATCTCAACATGTGCCAGTTACCGCACACACAACCCCCTCTCTCCGGAACAATGGTGCCACCAACAGCTGTTCCTAACACCGTTCCATAGCATGCTCTAAAAATTGTGGGGTTGCCCAACAATTGCATTAATTACAAGTGGCTGCGTGGCTACAAGTAGTGCCAAATTACCGAAGTGGTCACGTGCATTCAAAACATATCCCCTCTGCGGAGATCACGTGCATTCATAACAAGACCGACAACTCCAAAAGTCACGTGCCTGCAGAGCTTCGTACCTGATAATATCCACCCCTTCATGGCCGTTATCGCGATAATATATAGGCAACGTTATATACAGTGCACTCACGGAACGTGTTAAACTACTGTGCTGAACTGTTACAGGGGTGGCCTGTTAATCACGTGATCGGAACACCAAAACCGTTCGATGTTGACGGAAATCATTCGATTTTGGCCGTCAGAATCAGCTGATCTCTTGTCAAGCTACGATAATCATCTACAATCACTTCAACAAGCGCGATGAGCTAGAACGCATAGAGTTTCATTATACCCCATATTATCTACAGTTTGTAAATACCTATAAAGCTAAATGGGCTCAACAACGACTTGTCCTGCTATTAGTCGCTTCAAACCCGCCACTTTCTCGCATGTTACTATTCGATCTTTTCCAAGTGCCACAAACCGCGCCAACGCTGCAATTGGAACAGGAGTTCCGAAACCGACTTGTTGAATGGAGCCATAGCTCGGAGAGTCTATGCGCTCTGAGCATCGGCTACCAGATCCTGAGTAACCCAGGATTACGCGAACGGTACATTGAATTGGGCGACGAAGGTGCTTCTGAGCTGGCTGACGAAATTGACGATCCGCTCACTTTTCTGGAGTCGTGCTTCTACGGGTTCTACCGACCTCAAATCGTGGATCCAGTGCCACTACTGAAGGTTCTTCAGGACAACAAGAGGGGCAACTCCCAGGCTGTGTTTGCAGGAACTAGAGACATTCTGGACAAGTTCAAAATCACAAAGGTGACACAAACGTCCAAGGACTTTGGGATCGTGGAATGGTGGACAGACATGCTCAACGTGGATCTCGAGGGAGACGGAGAAGCAGTATCCAAGGACAAGGAGTGGATTTCACGCGAGCAGAATCGCGACGAAACCGACAAATCCGAATTCAATGGGTTCTCGGAGAAGTTTATTGCCCATGTCGAGAATCAGTTGTCAAGTCTGTTACAAAACGAAGCCTTTGTCTGGGAAATAATCCGGACTCTGGGGTATGGTCTGATGTTGGAAAGTCACAGACTACAGCACCTGAAGAAGATACTATTTGTGACCCATTGTGAGCCACCCAGAAGGTACTGGAGTCTGTTGCATGCGTCTCTTGTGAGACTGCGACGAACAGCCCATTACTGGGAAGCCAAGGAGATTTCTTCCGACGATAGCGTCAACCTGGCACTAACCAGAGCAGTCTATGAGAGTCTGTTGCTGCTATTGGAGAACTTGTCAAATCTGGTGAAACATCTGAGCTCAAAGTACACCAAGAACCTGTGTCAGATAGCTAACAGATTGTGGAAGATTGGTCATGTCATGGTTCAGCAGACTAGCCATCCAGGTATGCCTTATAATGTCGTCTTCAGTGACATAGCCGTCAGAACGGCCTACATTGAGTACTTTTACGCCAACCGAGTGCTTCCCAAGAATCTTAAGCCGTTCAACTACTCTTTTCACACGGACGAATACGATCCGTTGCACGTGATTGATATTGCCCTTGACTCTGCAGAGCTGGAGTGGATCTGTCCGGGTAATTTCGGAGACAGAGAGAATGAAAAGGAGCGCATCAGAGACTGGAAGTTTGCCCAGAAGTAAAATGTCATAGAGTTTTATTAGTTAAATAAAAGTGTACAGTTTTCTTTCGCCCTTCACTGCACGTACTCAGCCATGGTACGAACACCTCGCTGAGTAAAGTATGTGGGTTTGTTGAGCAGCCAGACAAAGTCGGAGAAGGCGCCCAGAGGCATATAGTCGTCGGAATGGGCAGCCTCCAACAGCTTCTTCATCTTGGCAGTGTGCTCAAACTTCTTGGCGGCCTCCTCTGCGTTATCCACAATGCTCTTGTCAATACCGCACATGGCTGCCACATGCATACCGAACGAGCCAGGCGACGATCCGGGCTCCAGCTTGTACAGGAAGGTGATTTCCTTGGACGCCTCGGACACGAGAATGGCCATTCGCATGGGTCGTACTTGAGGGTGCTGTGTGAAGGAGGTATGCAGTGTACCGTAATGGGTCGCGAAGAATCCCAGACAGCCCACCTGAGTAGCCACATGATGAAGAACAGCTTCGGCAATGGCAAATCCGTCGGCAGACGAACCTCCTCGTCCAAGCTCATCCAGAACAATGAGCGACTGCGGCGTGGCGTCAAACACCTTTTTGGTTTCGCTGAGCTCCACGTAGAATGTGGACTTGCCTGCGAAAATGTTGTCCTGTGCTCCGAGTCGAGTGATGATTCGGTCCACGGTGGTCAGCCGAGCAGAGGCAGCAGGCACATGGCAGCCCATCTGAGCCATCACTGCGGCAGTACAGGTCATACGCAGAACTGTAGACTTACCTGCGGCGTTGGCTCCGGTCAGCAGAGTGATGTTGGCGTCATCTCCACCAAGAGACACGTCGTTGGGGATGAACTGCTTGGTGGAATCGAAACAGGGATGTCGCAGCTCCTCAAACTTGAGAGTGGCGTCTGTTCCAGCCACGTAGGGCACAAACTCAGGTCGACAAGAGGGCGAGCCGAGAGTCTGCGAACACTTGGCCAGAGAAAGCAGACAGTCAAGCTGAGCACACACCTCGACGCATCGAAGCCACGAGCTGTAGTGCTCGTCAAACTGGGCGTACATTCGTCGCTCCATGGCGGCCTCGATGGTCTTGTGGTCCTCTCGAGCCTCCATCAGCTTTCGAACCAGAGCCTTGACTTCGGGACTCCAGAAACGCTTGACCTTGGCGGTACCGCTCATTTGCTGCCACGAGTTGGGGATCTGTTTGACAAGCTTGACAGGCATTTCAATCAGGTATATTTCCTTGCCGGAGTCGTAGAACTTGATCTCCTGACTCTTGTACTCCTTTCGGTACTCTCTCAGTTTAACCATGAGCTCGTCCTCCAGTCCCTTGATAGTCTCTCGAGAAGCGTCAAAGTCGGTCTCAACGCCAGGCTCGGGAATCAGAAGACCCTCCTTGGCCTTTTGTCGGTCAAACTTGGTGTCCCAGGGTGCCAGCATGGTCTCCAGGTTGGGAAGCGACTCAATCAGGGTTCGAATCAGAGGAGCAGATTCGGGAGCCTTTTCGCTGAGGGCCGCGATCATGTGGTACACCTCCTCAAAGCCCTCGACGACCCGAACAAAGTCCTTAGGCATGATTCGGCCAGCATGGATTCGGGCCAAAAGACGTTCCAAATCAGGAAGCTTGGCCAATCGTCGTTCAATGCCAAAGTCGTCTTCCATGAACGCCTCCACTGCATCAAGACGAGCTTCAATCTTCACCTGATCAAGCAAGGGGAGAGCCACCCACTGCTGGAGAAGCCGCTTGCCAAAGGGAGAAACACACTTGTTGAGCAGCTTGAACAGGGTACCGGCATCTGTGGAGTCGTACGAGTTGGCGAAAATCTCGAGATTCTGCAGACTGTGGCCATCAAGCACCATGTATTCGCTCTGGATGGGCTCGTAGTCGGCAAAGTTGCCCAGAGAAATCAGCTCTTTGTCAAGCTTGAGATACTGCATGTACCACAGCAGGGCTCCAAAGGCAGACATGCACACATCGTCGTCCATGAAGCTCTTGAGATGTTCGGGATAGTGGGACATGTCGTCCAGATCCTCGGCCTCAAAGTACTTGCCTCGCGTAAGCTGCTCCATGGCAGTAGTGCCGTCCCAGAACTCGGCCTTGGGAATCAGGTAGTTCCATAGAGTGTTGATGGTGGTGTTTCGCTTGAGGATTTTGACGACAGCCTTGTCGATCACGCCCTTCTCCAGAAGCACTTCTCCGGGTCGAATCTGGGCCACCAGAGTCTCAAACTTGGAAAAGTCAGCGTCGTCTTCAAACGAAGATGTGTGGAAAGCTCCGGAAGCTGTATCCACAAATGCAACCGCAATTCGAGAGCCCTCCTGCTTGACAGCCATGCAGTAGGTGGCAAGGTCCGTGGTCAGCATCTTCTCATCAGTCAGAGTACCACTGGTCAACACTAGAGACAGTTCTCGCTTGATGACCTTGTCTTCCTTTTTGAGAGTGGCAGTTTCTCGCATTTCCTTGGCCAGAGCGCTTTCCTTCTGGTCCACACGAGCCACCTTGTGTCCGTTCTTGATGAACGCGTTGGACCACGAAAAGAAGGACATTTCGGGCACTCCGCAGAGCCGCATGTTGGCTCGGCCTCCTCCGGCGAGTTTCAGATCAAACTCGGAATGGGCAATGTCTGCGTCTCGCTCGTACAGCTCGTAGAACTTGCCCTTTTTGAAGAAGACGACTGTGTTCCACATTTTGCTCTTGACCTCCCAGTACTGTTTCTCAAACGCTGTGAACTTGCTCCAAGCAGACGAAGGGATGTAGAGAGTTCGGGGATCGTACTCCGGAGACCCCTCGGGGTTGCCCTGGGCGTCCTTGATGTCAATGAGCCACTTGTACCGCTCTGTGTTGTTTTTGGCAAACTCAGAGTGTTTTCCTCCTCCGTTAGCAGCGGCCTTTTTGGCAGCGGGTCGCGACGACTTGTCGCTTGTGTATGAAGACTTAGCCGAGAACTTGGACAAGGCAGACGCGGACGAGCCGGACTGAGAACTCTTGGGAGAAGACTTCTTCTTCTTGACAGCCACGATCGGCTCTCCGTCGTCGTCGTCGTCGGCCATCTCAACGTCACTGACATCGGCCTCGTTCACGGCGCCTTCAATGACATGGTCGTCGGCCTCCTCCTCGCTGGGCGCGTATCCGTCGCTGTCACTGTCGTCCTCAATGACCCGTCGCTTGGAGCGTGTGGGCTTGAAGTCAGCCTCGTCCTCTGAGTCGAGATCAGAGGAGTCCAACTGGACTCGCTGTTTTCGGTGCTGGGTTAGTAGAGAACGGAAAGCCCGGCTGTGAAGCACGACACGCGTGTGTAGTTATTTGGTAGACTGTTGCAGGTTTCTGTTCTTTGGCAGTGGCTTCTGGCAGTCGCCTCCATCACTCATAGGTCGTTGTCCGCTCCTGACTTTTGGCCATTCGCTTCCGTTGTACTCACTCTCTTGACAGGACTGCTATGCTCCTCTCCATCCTCAAACTCGCTACTAGGAGTGGGCACATTCCCCTCCGTATCAAACTTGGGTGGCGGCTTTGACGAGATGGTTGTGGCCTCGAATGATTTGAGGGTGCTCTTGGTGACGGTCTCGGGGGTCACGGGGGTGGCAGGGGACGTCTTTTCGACCAACGTCTTGTCGCCGGTGGACTTGGTGGTCTCCTTTTTCTTGGACTCCTTGACGGGCGTCTTTTTGAAGAACGACAGCACCGATTGCTGCTTTGCTTTGGCCATGGTGTGGTGGTGGTTGTGGTTGATGAGAGGGAGAGGACCGCGATGTACGAGTAGCTTCCAAGTGTACAGTTCTGCAACCTTAGACGCGTCTCATTAGGCTGGTCCTGCATCAAATTGATTTTCACGGTTAAAATTATTTACGCGTCGCGTAAAAATGTAAGGTCTTCGAAAGAGGGACGTAGTTTATATGAACAAGTCACGTGACACCAGACGGACAACTGTGGCTGCTGTATGTCAGAGCAGACATTTTTCACCGCTCAATTAATTACACTCGCCTTGAACGGTGTCTCTTACTCGTCGCTCTACAGCCACACTCTACAGCACGGTTCAGGCGGTTGCTTTTATATTTGGCTGGTCGTGCTTTGGGAGGAGGGTGTTTGAAGGGTTGAAGGAGAGGTGTGGTTGTGCAAGTACTTGTAGCGGGACGATTACGGTACGAGTTCCGGTAAGTGTGTGAGGGTGTGGTGGAAATGAGACAGGCGATTTGTGGATGCGTCAGGTGGTTGCGGCCTAGCGAAAACAGGGCCCACCCTTGGTCTAGGATGAGAACTCACCAGTGTCGTCTAAACACTCCAGTAACCGAATAGCTTTACTTCTAGGTGTAGTTGAGCTGCTATAATGATCTGAACGGTGAAAGGTGAAAGAAAGATGGGGTCTGAGTATGCCTCAAGGAACGCACTGTAGGTGATGGATGGGTGAACGACGTGAAGGCTGTTGTAGTCGTGATATTGTCAAACATGGACAGGAACGACCAGCGTTGTAGGCTGCCCAAGGCATGATTCCTTCTATAGAGGGAGCGGTATCTGAAGAGATGATTTCGACAGGTGGTGATTGGTTGGGTGGGTATACATGTGGTCACAAGTGTTTCTCAGAAGTATACCAATTAGTCAGTAAATTACAAATTCTTGATTATCATCCACCCTAGTCTTTGTCATTAGCCGTTTCCAAGATGCCCACCCTAGAGCTTCATCTCATGGAGCCTCTTGGTCCACAGTAAATCTTCGTCACTTTGACAGGTTTATTGAGTGGAGCAGAAATAAAAGGCCCATCATGTATACGGGATAAGAGCAAAGAGCTCGGAAGTCGTACAATACCGCTCTTTCAATTAATACAGAGAGCTACAGAGCTGTACAAGTATGTATAGAATCCGATAACACGATTCACTAGCACTTGTTCACTCGTATCATCCTTGTCTAATTAGCTCATCGGCAGCTAACAAAGCATACTACCGATACGCCCTTATCGTGCCACATACTGTTCCACGGACCCTACAAGAGTTGGCTGTGAATACCTCAGAATGAGAGCATACTTTCCGCTCTAAGTCGGCTACATGGACAACATCAACCAGTTCATGATTACTCATCACCAACAGCAACCCTCCTGACCTGATCAACATGTGCCTGATGTGCACCAACCACACCACCTTTAAAACCTCATAGTGATACGAGTAGCACCATATACTGTGTTTACGCCTGCTCTGGCAAGATGACTCATCCAAACACCATACTAGTACGCCGAAGTGCATTCAAAAGACACACACGACGCACCGGAACGCCTCGTTGCCAAACCCGGTCCCCTGACTCACCCCACATTTTTCACTGCGCCGATCATCCGAACGTTTTCGTCGGCTCAATCACGTTTCGGCTCCAGAGTTTGTTCATGTGGGGAAGAGATGCCGACACCGGCGAGTCATCGGAACGGGTTGAAAAGGGACTCATAAGAGTAGGAGAAGTTGGAAATCAAGTGTTTGGAACACGACCAAAAACTCTGCGTTTTCATTTTCCCACAAAACCCGCTCTCGGGGCGACTTTGAACCGCTCTTGAGGCTGAATAACGGTCCCGAAATCCGTCCGAGCTTATCATAAAGCTTATTTCCCTTGGTACAGGTACCCTGTTGTGGTGCATGTATAAATATAAAGACTGCCATAAAGCACCCTCCACCCTACTGGTACACTTTTTCCCTTTTTTTCTCCACAACCTCACAAATGACCACCGCACTGACTCGATCCGCACGACTGCTGCTTGTGGGCGCTCCCGGCGCCGGCAAGGGTACACTCACCGACCGTCTGCTCACCAACTTCTCCGGATTGGAAGCAATCTCCACCGGCGACCTGCTGCGACGAGAGATCAAGAACGAGAGCAAGATTGGCGTGGCTGCTCGATCCATCATCAAGTCCGGAGGACTGGTCCCCGACAACACAATCAGCCAGCTGCTGCAGGCCGAGCTCGAGACCAAGGGCTGGCTCAACGCTGACAGCTCGTGGATCCTGGACGGCTTCCCTCGAAACCGGGCCCAGGCTGAGGTGCTGGACGAGATGCTGCTGCCCCACAAGGCCAACCTGTCGCATGTCGTGCAGCTGGACGTGCCCGAGGAGGTGATCCTCGACCGAATCGAGAACCGATGGGTGCATCTAGCCTCTGGCCGAATCTACAACCTCACCTTCAACCCTCCCAAGGTTGCCGGCAAGGATGACGTGACTGGAGAGCCCCTGTCCAAGCGAGAGGACGACAAGCCCGAGGTGTTTAAGAAGCGACTGGTGGCATACAAGCAGGAGACCGAGCCATTGTTTGAGTTCTACGAGAAGCGAGGCGTCCTGGTGACCCTCAAGGGAGAGACCTCCAACATCATCTGGCCCAAGCTGGAGCAGCTTATTAAGACTGAGTACTGCTAAGCGGTGACCGGATACTCAACAGCGCTAACACCAAGGGTCTAGGAGTGGTCTAAAACGAAAACGGTCTAAGGACCTGACGCTAACCACGACCATTAAAACGTCAATTGTACTGATGAATGTACAGTACGGACAATGCATCATAAGCATGGTATAGATAATGAATTTATGATATAACTCATTGAGAGAGTGTCATGACAGTGTCTCGACACGTTCTCCCTTCGCCAACATTCAGTCTACCTGGAATGATGGTTATGATGTTAAACAGAAGAGGAGGGCTATCTCTACGCCGTAAGCATTGTATCGTTGATCGAAGAAGTGAAGTCACATTATTTCTAAGCACGTCCACACTCATTGCTATGACTCAATTGGAGACACTCTCTTCGTCCACCATGGTTACTGTCGTACGGCTGAAATCGCCACGGTTGATTGAATGTTTAACTATAGACTAGCGGAGGATTGAAAAGTTGGGTTGGTTTACATAGAGTTAGTGAAGAGATAATGAAAGCGGTACAACTTCCTACAACCGCTAAGGCTTCCAGATGGTCTCGGTGATACCCTTTCGGGCAAGAGCATCCACCTCCTCATTCTCTCCAGCATGGCCGGGAATGTGCTTGAAGGTGATTCGGGTGCCGATTTGAGTTCGGGGCTTCTGAAGGTACTCGTCAATGGCCAGGATGAGATCCTGGTTCTCGACCTCCTTGCCCTTGCCGGTCTTGAATCCGTTCTTCTTCCAGCCCTCCAGCCACTGTGAGCAGCAATTGACGGCGTACTGTGAGTCGGATCTGATCTGCCAGTTGAGGTTTTCGCCTCGTTTGTCGATGATCTCCAGAGCCTTGAGAATGGCAGACAGCTCGGCTCTCTGGTTGGTCTGTACATCTCCAAGCAGGGGGCCTGAATAGTTGCAAGGATGCAGCTCTCCAAAGTAGACACCGATTCCACCCTTGGATCTGTGGCCCCCGTTGTTTTCGCATGCGCCATCTGTGTAAGCCAGCCAAGTGTAGGCGTCAGTGTCTTCGTCAATCAGAAGCACACTGGTCCAATGCTCGGGCGCGCAGGTGTAGGACTCTTCCATGTAGTCCTCTGCCTTTGCTCGGGTGTCGAACTTTTTGGGCTGTGAGCATGGGTAGTTCTCTGCGGCGTGTAGGGCGGCGCTGTAGTTGGTATAAATACCAGGCTGGTGTCCTACTCTGACGGCGTAGTAGGGTCCATTGTCAGCTGGAGCTGTGTGGGTCTGGGTGGTGACGGAGACTGAAGGCATGAAGGCGGTTTTAGACATTGTTGAAAGTAGTAGAGCGAAGTGAGGTTAAGGAGGAGAAGAGAGAAGGAGGGGGAGAAAAGCAAGCGTCTAGACTTCTTAAGAGCACACTCGAGTTCCCCACATGATCACCCCACATCTACGTTCGTACGACACACCAAGAGACAAAACTCAATTTGCCGTTTATACTTGCCCTTGAAGTTGAGATGGGCAGGAAGGGTGATCAGAAAAGGATGGATGGGGGAGCAATTGAGTATCTCATGCTGGCTACATTTTTCCACTCAATCTATAGCTCAGTTCTTCTCTCAATTCTCCCCATTAGTCACAACATGGTTGGGTGGCAATTGATGTCAAACCCCACAGTCCCCTCATGCACCACACTGTTATCATACTCTATCATGCAAGTCATCGTGTGCCCCCAACCTTGTCGTTGAGGCAGTGGCACCGAGAGCGACCACTACTGTAGCTACCGGTACTTGTAGCTACGAGTACGATACTTGTCCAAGGCAAGACTTTTGCTGGAATAAATGCGATCGACGGAAATATATAGCTTGGGCTACACACGCGAATGACACGAATCAAGTTGTGTAAGTTGTGAGTTCCTCTTCTTGCAGCCTCTGGAGGCAGGACCTTCCATAGAGACTAATGATCCTATTGGCTAGCTAATGGCTAACTACTTATAGCTAGTTCCAGTCGGTTGCTACAGCTCATAAGACGAGTGAGAAATCGGCTCGACCGACCGTCACAAACACCTCCTTGCTGTGCCATTTTTGGCCACCATTGTCGACTCTACATTGCTCCCTTTTGATGACATCAGTTTATGATATGCAGGGGGATCACACACACGACAATTGCCCACTGTCTTACGAGAATATAAGCTGGTTAATGTTCGTTTCTTGCTGTGAGAAAATAAATGGGTCCTAGCTAGGCTGGAATGTGGAATTTGGATGCAACAAGGCGATCGTGTGTACAGGTGGGACGGTATGGAGTTGTACGATATGAGAACACGCTGTACATACTACTGTACGTATAGATCGGTCTGAAAGCTGACAATTTCAGCGGTTATCAGCTGATATCGAAGAGTCTCCTGAAGACGAATCATGATAGTTGATGTTTACCCGCTATGTGGTAGCTACCACTTATCCCGGCAAAGTGCGACTAAGATGAATGAGCTTTTGTTTCCCTGGTGCATCAGCTCAACTCTCACACACTCTCTAACGATCACTTATTCGGATTGATTGTCTTGTCCATACAGCTTGCTAATCGGGCATGTTAGATCTTCTCGTTGCTCAGATCGATTTGATAATGGCTTGTCGTGTTCATATCGTACCGTTTCGAAGACATCACGATAGAGTACATACTCGTACTGTATGTACCCGGATCAAGTCTCTCGAATGGTTATACAACAAGGGTTAGAATGTGTGAAACCCCAAATTAACTGACATTCATCTAGTCCTTAGCCTCACTTTTGAAGGGCTCGCTGTCACCTTCTCCTTCCTGCTCCGATCACCGTTTTCCGCACCTGCCACGAGGAACTGGGTTTCGGGTAGATTATCAGATCGATCAGGGATACGAGAATAAATGGGGAAGAGTCTACTCGTGCAAAGGGAACAGACCCTTTCTTCACTGGCTGCTTCGAAAAGAACACTCTGGACCTGACGTAGATCCACGGTATTTACTGTAGCTGCAATCAGGGATGCTCAAGATTAAACCCCAGATGATCTCTCGTACGATCGTCTGTTCCTGAAACAACTTGCGTGAGTCACCGAAAGAGATTGTATCATAAAAGTACGGTTTCTCTACTTGATTGGATCACGTACAACAGCCTGATTGGCACCCTCTGGTCACTATACGCACGCCTCAAGAACGTTGGAATATGGCTCAGAACACGGCCAGAACACGGCCAAAACACGGCTCAAAATACGGCTCGAAATCCCGCTCTGGTCGCGCCTTGCCGTGTCACAAGAAGGAACTCTATCCCGCCTGAAAGTTGTCAGACATTCCTACACAAAAGTTAGCTCTCTTCGGTGAGCAAATAGGATACTGTAGCTTCAGAATAGGGTCAAATGGAGAGGCTGTATGACTGGAAACGGTACAAGCTATAGTGATAGCAAGAGACTATAGTAACTTAAGTTACCGTTACTGGATATGAATCTGGTCATATATGATCTATAGTTGTTCCTGACTAAGGCTGCTTGAACGATAACTGCCCCCACACACTCTCCGTGTACCCCCAATATCGGCAGTCGTACAGCACTTGTCGAGAACCTTGGAGGCTGCCAAGCCTATATTCAAAAGTACGATAACAAGGACGAAACGACAGACAGAGACACATGCACAAGACCAGAAAAGTTTGGGGGGAACGCGGGATCTGAACTCTTTGGAGCTTGTTTGTATGCTTAAACGAGCAAAAATCTGTCGCAGCGCACCCCTGGTCCTAGTTCACTCCAGCCAAACCCATAATGGCTCTTTATTGCAGCTGCTGGACGCATCAACCTGCTGTCCCCATGCACGGCTGAAACTTATATTTCGTAGTGTAACTGTCAGACTCTCGAACAATCAAACCGGAACCAACACCTCCCAACCTCAACCCCCGAATGTCATGATACCCCATTCACAGTGACGTGAAGGTGAGATTCTCATGGTGATACCGATGTGTTAGACGACCACATGATCATCCTAAACCCTTCATACACACCTTCCCATACCCCTCCTCTCCTTCCCCTTGACTCTCTCACAACCTGCATGATTCGGCTGGCCTTGGCAGCATCCAAATGACAATGGGTTGCAACCATTGGTACACACACACACACACACACCTTGTCGGTTTAATTGCTCGTGAGTCGTTTCAACGGAGACCGAGATGGCGTGATTCGACTTATATATACCCGTCTTCCGGCTCCGTGGAGAAAGCTCATTCTGTATCCTTTTTTCCACACACAATGAAGTTCTCTGCCGTTGCTCTCGCTCTTACTGTCGCCTCCGTCTTTGCCGCTCCTTCTGTTGCCTCTGCCGCTGCCACCGCCGCTTCTTCCGGTGCCGCTGATGACCATGCCGGCCACGATCACAGCGATCACGAGGGCCATGATCACGACGACCACGCTGGTCACGATCACGCCAAGGCTTCCGCTGCCTCTGGTGCTGCTTCTTCTAAGGCCACTGGAGCTGCTGATGAGCACGCTGGTCACGACCACGGCGACCACGAGGGCCATGATCACGATGACCACGCTGGACACGACCATGCCAAGTCCTCCGGCGCTGCTTCTAGCGTTGCCTCTGCTGCTGCCACTGCTTCCTCTGCCTCTGGCTCCGCTACTGCCTCTTCTGCTGCAGCCTCCGCTTCCGCTGACGCTCATGCCGGCCACAACCACGACGACCACGATCACGATGATCACGCCGGACACGACCACGGCTCCTCTGCTGCCTCCAAGACCGGAACCTCGTCTGCCGCTGCTTCCAAGTCTGTTTCTGCCTCCAGCGCTGCCGGATCTGCTTCTGCTTCCGCTACTGCCGCTGCTGATTCTGCCGAGTCCGCCGCCGCCTCTGCCTCTCCTTCTGCTTCCACCACCCAGTCCAACGGTGCCTCCAACCTCATCCCTGGTGCCGTTGCCTTCGTTGCCGTTGCTGCCGCTCTTCTTTAAATGTCCCCCAAAACACTGACCGTACTTGATGTACTTAATATATATATTAGTTTCATGCTCCAATCGTATCTAGAGATTAGACGTAATGCTTACACCTGGACAAGATTTCGAAGGAGAGGCGTGTCTGGTTAGTAAGACCAAAGTACCGACTCTGCACCCGTACCATTGACTTCATTATAACAATCTTTCATCTACAAGTACACCTCTTATCAATCATAAATCATTAGTATATGCATACACCTTGTAATAGCTGTGCTTTTGGCTTAGAGAACATCAATGGTCTTGAGGTCCTTGGAGACCTCGAAGGGAGCCTCGGTCTTCTGTCGAATGGTCTCGACAGTCTCGCCCTCGGCAATCTCAATCAGAGTGAGACCGCCGTTGTTGGCAATGTCGACATCAAAGACAGCAAGGTCAGTGATTATTCGAGACACGCATCGAGAGCCGGTCAGAGGGAACTGGCACTCCTTGAGAATCTTAGGTCGGCCCTTCTTGTCAACGTGGTCCATGACAACAACCACTCGTGTGTTGAGAGGGTTGGCAACCAGATCCATGGCTCCACCCATACCCTTGATCATACCGGGGAGAGCCCAGTTGGCCAGGTCTCCGTTTCCAGACACCTGCATGGCGCCCAGAATGGACATGTCAATCTTTCCGGCTCGGATCATGGCAAAGGACTCCTCGGAGCCGAACACAGAGGCCCCCTTGTCGAGAGTCACGGTCTCCTTTCCGGCGTTGATGTAATCGGGGTCCTCCTTACCAGGCTCGGGGTAAGGGCCCAGACCGAGAATACCGTTCTCAGACTGCAGAATCACGTGGATGTCGTCAGCAACGTGGTTGGGGGCCAGAGTGGGCATACCAATACCGAGGTTGGCAAACATACCGTCCTCGAACTCCTGGGCAGCTCGTCGCACAATCTTCTCTCGTCGCAGAGCAGAGGCGGACATGGAGGCGGGGTCAGCAGCAGCAGATCCGTTGCTGGCCTTGGGCGTCGAGTTCTTGACAATCTCGATATCCTTCTTGGCGGTGGACTTGACCACTCTGTGAACGTAGACGCCGGGGACATGGACCTCCTCGGGCTTGATCTGGCCGGGCTCGACAATCTCCTCGGCCTCGGCAATGGTGAGCTTTCCGGCTCGGGCCATGGCTCCGTTGAAATTGTTAGAGGTGGCTCGGAAGACCAGGTTACCGAGAGTATCGGCCTTCCAGGCCTTGATCAGAGACACGTCTCCGTTGAGGGCGTTCTCCAGCACAAACTTTCGGCCGTTGAACTCCCGGGTCTCTCGGGGAGTGTTGGTCTTGACAACAGCTCCGCTTCCATCGGAGGTCTTGGCGTAGAGAGTGGGGATCTTGCCCTGCTCCAGCCAGGTGTTGGCTCCAGCGGGAGTGAAGACTGCGGGAATACCAGCTCCTGCAGCTCGGCATCGCTCGGCAATGGTTCCCTGGGGGGTGAGCTCCAGCTCGAGCTCTCCGTTGAGGTAGGCGGCCTCGAAGAACTTGTTGCCTCCGACGTAGGAGGCGATGAACTTGGAGATCTGGCCGTTCTCCAGCAGCTTGGACAAACCCTTGCCCTCGATACCACAGTTGTTGGAGACCACGGTCAGGTCCTTGACGTTGCTTCGCTTCTGCAGAGCGGAAATCAGAGTGTCGGGAATACCGCAGATTCCAAAGCCTCCAGACAGAACCAGATCGCCAGACTTGACGTCCTTGACGGCCTCATCGGGCGAGGCGTAGACCTTGGATCTGGCGGCGGCAGAGTAGAAACGGGCCTGCAGAACCACTCGGGTAACGTGTTTTCGAACAGTGAACATTATGTTGGAATGGTTGACACAACTGTGAGATATTGTAGACGGACGGGCTAGCCTTTATGTATGGTTGAGGCGGGGGTAGCTCGGGGAGTTGAAACCTTCGATAGCCGGGGAAAGTTCGGAGGGTGTGGAAAAAGGGCTATATAGTCGGTTTTTGAACAGATAAAGTGGAAAGTCGCGGTACCGTCGTCGGAGGAGAATGTGACGAGTCCGGGTGTTTCAAACACGTCAAATTCGTCAGATTATCCGAGTCCGTTGAGTCAGCCTATATTGTGGGGTCTGGGGTACAAGGTTTCTGTTACTGGGAAGTTTACACGCATTTGCTGTGCGCCGGAACTTTGAGTTGGGGCAAAGAAAAAGACCGTTGCAAAGCAAAGATAATCATGAGTGTCGTTGGAGCCTATAGCCAGGGCACGTTCCAAGAGGTTATTTACTGTGATTTTTCTTGCACACGTGACTTGACTGGTCGCTTTTCCCGCTCGATTTGGTGCTTCGCAAGTTTCATCAAGGGGGTCTACGGTAACCGGTGGTCGCGTTATACCTTAGACCGAACCACTTTAAATGGTTGAGGCGATGGACGGATGGTAAACGGGTCTACCCGTTACTAGTGCGGTACAGTACTGTACTGTAGTAACAGTGACAGTCGGTCAACCGCAACAGTCGGTCGATCACTTAAAAGATCTACGGACTAAAGTATTGCTGTCAACGAAGAACGTGGAAACTCGTCTCCTTACTCCACCCACATGACCCATTTAATTACCATCATCCAAATCTCGCTTACTCACCTTGTGCAGCTTCCGAGGTCTGACAGTGTTGAGGAAAAACTGCTACGACCAAGTGTGCTACAAGTGCCAGCTAGGTCTGAGATGGAGAGACTCCGTTTGTCAGCAAAACCGCTCGACTTTCGACGTCTCCCGAAAATCACCCGTGCCCGTATTCCACCCGACCGGGTCGGCTTGAAGGAGTGCCACAGCGATATCGGCGACAAGGGTCGGAGATGCATTATCATTGTTATCGAATGTGAAACAATGGCGGTGCAGACACAATGGCAGACACAATGACGCAGGTGTTGGCCGACTATCCGAAACGATAACGTCTTTGGATAACATTGATTCTCGTGTACAGCAATATTGTCACTCAAACATAGAAGTAGCTACAGTTTCCTCCTCTTTGACGCTTTGTCTTTCCGGTGCACATACTCAGCACAACGACCCCTGGTATCTCACACTGGAAGGTCCTTTGAACCCCCAGACATCTCGTAATCATCAATTCATCATATATACACTATTTTATATTTTCCAGGTGGATAGCGTCCAGAATCTTCTTGGCACCGTCCTTGACCAGCTGCTCGGCAACGTCCTTACCAAGCTGCTCGGCCTCCCAGTTCTCCTCAACCGCTCGCACCTGGGTGCACTCGACAAACTCGGTGCCCTCGACGGAAACCACAATGGCGTCCAGAGTCAGCTGGCCGTTCTCGTACTTGGTCTCAACTCCAATGGGCACCGAGCAGCCTCCCTCCAGGGTTCGCATGACGGCTCGCTCGGCAAGACAGCAGAGAGTGGACTCCTTGTCGTAGATGGCCTCGAGAATCTTCTTGGTCTTGTCGTCGCCCTTTCGGATCTCCAGACCAAGAGCTCCCTGACCCACAGCATGCAGCATATCGGGCTTTTGCAGATAGCCTGTGATTCGGTCTCCGAGGTCTAGTCGCTTGAGACCAGCAGCAGCGAGAATCAGACACTTGTAAGAGGTTTCGGGGTCGTCCAGCTTGCTGAGACGGGTTCCGACGTTACCTCGCACACTCTCGTAGACAAGTCCGGGGTAAGCCTTCTTCAGCTGAGCAGATCGTCTAATAGAAGAGGTTCCAACCACAGATCCAGCCGGCAGATCGGCCAGAGTCTTGTAGGGAGAGCCGGCAGCCATCACCAGAGCGTCTCGAGGGTCCTCTCGGGTCAGAATAGCTCCGAGCTCACAGCCCTCGGGCAGAACGGTAGGCATGTCCTTCAGAGAGTGGACAATGATGTCCTGCTGGTCAAAGCCAGGCACCTTCTCCAGAAGCAGAGTCTCCAGCTCCTTAGTCCACAGAGCCTTGCCGTCAAACGAGTACAGAGGCTTGGTCTGGACCTGGTCGCCCAGAGTGGTCAGACCAAGCACGGGGAAGGAGTAGTCGGGGTGGACCTTCTTGAGCATGGCCGCCACATGCTGAGTCTGGACCAGGGCCAGTTTGCTCTTGCGGCCGCCCACAAAGACCTTAGGCAGTTCGCTCTTGTCGTCGAAAATCACAGGTCGTTCCTCTACTGACATGGTTGCAGATGTGCCGTTATCAGACTGAACCAGAATCAAACTGCTCTATAACTTTCACCTGCAAAGTTTATGTACTCTGTCGTAATACAACCAAAGATCAACCGACTGCAAGTCCCGCAGGAGTGCTTGAGGCGGAGGGGTGGAGTGGATTTCTGTTGTCATAGGAATTGTCGATTATATGTTTAAAGCACATTTTCTGGTTTTGTTTGACTGTATTACTACTGCCCCACACATGAAGTTTTTAGATTCCACCCCTGAAAAATATTTGCACTGCAAGGAGTTGAACCCAGAGTCTAGACCAACAGAGGTCTTAGTCAACCGTGTGATTAGTAAGCAATTGCAGGCAGAAGCTATCTCGGTATATTTCCGACTGCTGAAGTAACCATTGCTACGGCTTCGTTTAGCCATCCTATATCTGCCTTCTGCAAGAAATTCCCGTAGTACTCACCCCCTCGAACATCTTTTTCTCGAGCTGCACAACATCAACCCTAAATGGCGAACATCACCACTAAACATTTCGCAGATCAAACAGAGGCACACACACACAGCATGGAGTGGACCAAGTGTTACGCAAAGCTATCGGCCAATCCGGACGACTTTGAGCAGTGGAAGAATCTGCTGGCGGTGTCGGATTCACTGGGAGGAGGACTCAACAAGGGAACCGCAGAAAGCGATGTGCAACTGTTTCGATTTTCCTACGACAACTTTTTGGAACGATTCCCTCTGGCGTTTGGATACTGGATCAAGTATGCCGAGACGGAATTCATGCTTGGAAACACAGAGGGCGCCGAGACGGTGTTTGAGCGAGGAGTAGGATCCAACCAGGTTTCGGTGGAGCTGTGGGCAGCCTACGCCCAGTTCAAAATCCGAGTGTGTCACAATGTGGACAAGATGAGAGCATTTCTGGAACGAGCGGTGAGCCACGTGGGCTACCACTTTTACGCACATTCCATCTGGGACGTCTACGTGGACTTTGAGAGACGCGAGGCCGAGATTGCGACGGAAAACAAGCTGGCTCGTCTGGCAGAGCTGCTGTCGCGAATCGTGCGAATCCCCATGCATCAGTACGCAAAGTACTTTGATTTGCTGCGCGACATTTCGCGGCAGCTCAAGCCCGACGAGATGAGCTGGATCAAAAAGGGAAAGGACAAGAGTATCAACAGCATCTACGTCAGCACCCAGGCGGAGACATCACGGAGGTGGGCATACGAACAGGCGTTCCCACGGCAGTATTTCCACGTGCTATTTGTCAAGGAGGAGGATCTGCAGGCATGGAGGCGGTATCTCGATTTCGAGGAGTCCGAGGGCAATCTGGACAGAGTCAGAATTCTGTATGAGCGGGCCATCATCGCCACTTCACACAATGAGGAAATGTGGCTACGGTACATTCGCTTCATGCAGACGGTTTCTTCTGCTCTGCGAATCCATCGAGAGGAGGTCAGCACTCTGTTTAGACGAGCATGTGCGTTGCTTCCCATTGGCCGTTTGGAGGTGCGACATCTGTATGCTGCTTACTGCGAGTCTCTGGGAGAGCTGGCGCTTGCCCACGATATCTACATGTCCATTCTCGGCGCATTCCCCAACTCCATACAGACCATTCTGCTCTTTATCAACTTTGAGAGACGGTACGCATACTCTCAGTTTCTGGCACAGGGAAAGTCCGTCAAGAAGCAGGCAGCGGTTCACCAGGCGGTGCAGCTGCTGATGCAGTACCTCGACGACGAAAACAGTCTGCGAAACGTCGAAAAGTGCGAACTTCTGCAATTGCTGGTAGACTACTTGCAGGTGTTCCCTGGCCAAGCCCCCGCCAACGTTCGAGACATTCTGTCGAGGTATGAGCCGGCGCTACAGGCTGAATACAAGTTCTGGAAGCTGGCCATGGACTACGAAGTGGAACGAGTGCACAAACCCACCAAGGACGTGTCTTCAATGTCTTTCCAGGACACGTTGACAGAGCTCGCTGCCGGGGGAGAATCGAATACGCTAACAGACGAGAAGACCAAGCGTCTGTCGGCTATTATCGATAAGGCTCTGGAGTCGCCATTGCGTCTGGAAGACAAGCGAGCGCTTCTGAAACGGTTTTTGGCATACTGCATCGACCAAGCCTTCAACGTCAAGGACTATGAGAAGTACTCGGCGGTTCTGTACAGTCTTGGAGGTATTCAAACAACCCCTTCTGCGGAACCTCTCGACAAGCCCGGTGATGCTGCTGTGAGTGCCACTACTAGTGCCACACCTGTCGCCGCAGAATCTTCCTAAAATTGTAACTTGTAAGCATAATCATAATTTATCTGTTTGAGACGAACGTACAATCACAATTCCGAATACAATAACTTATCTATCATGTCCATATACACTGGTTTACGGAGCCAATCCAGCGGCACTGGCAAGGAACAGACCACCAACAGCGAATGCAAAGGTGGCCAGGGCGGCGGTTCCAACGGGGAAGACAATAGATGCTCCTGCCGACTTGATTCGCTTGTCAGAGATGATGAAAGCTCCAGTTAGGAAGAATCCTGAGTTAGCTCGTGTGTGGTAGCGGTGATGTGCTTGCGGTTGAGAGCTGTCTCTATGTAGTTGACAGTTGTGAAGTGTCCTCAATGTCGGGGTCGGTGTCGGGGTTGTTACCGATGACCCGTTCCTTTCATTCGATTAGAACGTGTCTCAATCGCCTCTCTTCAACAATCTCCCCCGCTCTATAATCTCATCTGTGTCGTGTCACCTTCCTCATGCTGATCTACTCACCAATAATGATAGACACCAATGCCACAAGGCTGTGAAGCTTGACATCGGGGTAGGCGCTGGTCCAGGGTTGTCCTGACTCAAAAGCGAGCTTTGCGTTAGTAATTGCGGTCTGCTTGGGTGCTGGCTGGTACTCACTCTGATAGCCTCGAATTCCGACATGATGATGACGACGTGTAACTGCTGCAGTATACGTTTAGGTGTAGTCGAGGCTAAATGCGTGGGAAAGAAACCTTAAAGAGAATTATCGAAAATACTGCATGAAATAAATTTGAGGTGTGATTCTTCCATCCACGCACACACACACAAGACTCCAGAGGACACTACAAATATGCGACAAAAGAGAGCGAAAAACTACAAGAAACAGATGCAGAGCTACCATCTGAACTTCAAGTTCCGAGAGCCCTACCAGGTTCTGGTGGACCACGATATCATCATTGAATGTGTTGAGCACAAGTACGATTTGCTCAAGGGTCTTCAGAGAACACTCCAGACCAAGGAGGTCAAGCCCATGATCACACAGCACAGTCTTCAGAAACTGTTTGAGAGCAACAACGAGGAGGCCATTCAGCTGGGAAAGACGTTTGAGCGACGACGAACCCTGCATTTCGAAAACAGTGCAGAGACCCAGGAGAAGAAGCTCAAGCATAATGGAACCGGCGCTGCCCGAAAGATGCATTCCAGCGAGGCCATTTACAAGTCGGTGGTTGTCGATGGCTCCAACGTTCACAGATATGTTGTTGCCACACAGGATCCCAGTTTGCGAGGCCGACTTCGATCCATTCCCGGGGTTCCTCTGATCCATATGAACCGAGCCATCATGTTGCTCGAGCCCTTTTCTCCTGCATCTGAGCGTGCTCGACAGCTGATCGAGGCTTCCAAGCTTACATCCGGTCTCAATGCCGTCAAGCGAAAGGCTCCCGAGGGAGAGGAGGAGCAGGTCAAGAAGCGGAAGGGACCCAAAGCCCCCAACCCTCTGTCTGTCAAGAAGAAGAAGGTGTCCAAGGAGGACGAGGGTCAGCGAGAGCGACCTGAGGAGGAGAAGCAGGAGGACGATGCTCAGCCCGGTAAAAAGGTTCGACGAAAGCGAGCTAAGAGAAAGGACGGTGATGAGGTCAAGGAGGGAGGAGAGACTGGAGAGGACAAGTCTGAAAAGTCTGACAACTCTGACAAGACTGACAAGACTGAAAAGACTGAAAAGACTAAGAAGACCGAGAAGACCGAGAAGACCGAGAAGACCGAGAAGACCGAGAAGACCGAGAAGACCGAGAAGACCGAGGAGGATGCCTCCAAGAAGGAGTTGAATTCAGAAGACAAGGAGGATGTTCCTATGGACGACGAATAAGCAAATAATTTATACACTGATAGATTTACATTAGGTGGGCATGGAGCTACAGATAGTAGAACAGCTGTTTTTGGTAATGGTAGGTTGAGTCGGTAGATTAACGAACAAATCGTATCGTGCTTTTGAAAAGCGCGCTTCTTCTCACTTTCTCACCTGTTGTACCTCCAACTTTACTACCCTAACCCTAACCAATACTTCGCACGAACTCCACGAGATCAACTCCACACTAGGACACCATGCTCAGACAATCACGGCGCCTTTTTTGCACGTCTCAGCGGGTGCTCAAGAAGCGAGAGTCGCCTCTGCAGACTGCCTTTGGCAACGACGACCCTTATGATGACGGTTTCTTCCACATTGGCGGCAACAACTACAAGGTCAAGAACCCCATCAAGCCCTCGACTCTGAACATTCCCAAGAGATGGACCAAGATGTCTACCGACGAGCAGCAGGATGTTGTTGATTACCTGGAGGATCAGATGCGTGGAGACTGGAAGATTATGACTCCTGAGGAGAAGCAAGCTGGTGAGTATAGGAGAAAATAATGTTGAGCGGATGTCGGGCCCATAATCTCGGGTAAGGCTATGCGGAGAAGGTGTCATGGCAAGTCTGAGATGTCGTAAAAGGCTACACCAAGCGTCATCATCGTCAATACCCCCCTCGCCCATTCTAACGCAGCATACTACATTTACTTCGGACCCTGGGGCCCCCGAGAGCCTGATCAGGACCCCGATCGAGGCATGCGATTGCTGACCCGATCCATCTTGTGGATGGCCGTCGGATTTGCATTCTACACCGCCGCCAACCAGTACCTGGAGTTCTCTGAGGAGAGCGACTCTGCTTCCAAAAAATAGTCTGTATATAGCCAAGTTTTGTTTGTTTCATCATACTGTGCCTTAACAATAGTTAGCCCGCATTGTACAAGTACAGTTTTAGAGGTTACGTGACACGATGCACCGCCTCCCCCGCAAAAGTCGCCACCGTGACATAATCGTCGGTAACAACGGCAGTCATGGCAGACGGTGTTTTGTCCTTTTATTGCCACCCATTTGTCACGGTCCTGCAACCCTAACTCCGTTATATAAAAGAGAGTGTCTTCTTCTTCCCAATATGCAGAGTCCGGATACCGCAGCCAGACAAGACAAGCCGAGCCTTAGACCTCATCACATCACATCACATCATCACACCTCACACTCTGGTTGAAACTCCACACTCGGAAAGAACCACACATCCACACCACACACCACCCCCTCACGCCGTACCCCCCAAACAAACCACAGCCATGTCCACCACAGCTCGAAGACGTCTCATGCGAGACTTCAAGCGTATGCAACAGGATCCTCCCCAGGGAGTCAGTGCATCTCCTGTGGCTGATAACGTGCTGACATGGAACGCCGTGATCATCGGACCGGCGGAAACTCCGTTCGAGGACGGCACCTTCCGCATGGTGCTGCAGTTTGACGAGCAGTACCCCAACAAGCCGCCAGCCGTCAAGTTTGTGTCGCAAATGTTCCACCCCAACGTCTACTCTTCGGGCGAGCTGTGTCTGGACATTCTACAAAACCGATGGTCGCCCACCTACGACGTGGCGGCGATTCTGACCTCGGTGCAGTCGCTGCTGAACGACCCCAACACGTCCAGTCCCGCCAACGTGGAGGCGTCCATGCTGTACAAAGATCACCGGCAGCAGTACGAAAAACGGGTGCGAGACACGGTGGAAGCCAGCTGGACCGACTAGAGCAGGAAATGAGCGAGCGACGAACGAGCGAGAGATACCATTTACACACCGGGAAGGAGGTAAGGGCCCGTTAGCGGGACACGCATCGGTTGCATTAAGAGGAGGAAAGGAAAGAAGGAGAAAGAAGATGAGAAAGAGAGAGGAAAGGGTAGGGCGGCTTCTGCAACCATCATGCAGTATCGGAACCACTAGACAATATGGACTTTGATGGAGATTACTTGGTTCTAGGCCGGTTTATATATCTAATCGAACCTGCCGAGATATGATGAGCGTGGGGCGAGTGGCGAGTGTAAGGCTGATATCGGCTGTAGTACCCGAACAGTGCGGTACGCGTAGTCGAGCGATAGTTTAGCGATAGGTAACCAAGTTCGATATCTCACCTATAAATGAGCCCGTTCGATAAGGAGCTTATCAGAAGTACTTTACTTATCGGTGGGCTTTTCTCGGCTTCATAGATGCTAAACGGGTCAGACTAAGAAGAGTAAGGGGTATTTGTGGCATTATAGAAGGTGTTTATTCAATCAGCATGAGCCTTGAGGTGATCGAATGAAAGACGAGTGTTGCGTTAGTAAAGCCTTGGTACGAGTTTTATCTACAAGTAAATGGTTGTCTCACCCGATTGCTTTACCTCCAAGGTTCATCATTTGTAAGGGATCGTCTTGAGCCACATTTTTGTTGTTTCTGGTACTTTACTAATTATCTACAAAAGATGCAACTACTTGTAATACACTTGCCGGTACAACCAGTTCTCTCATTTCTGATGTAATAATATTCATTACCTCCAACTAGTGAAGAGCGCTCTTTCGCTCGAGCTTTTCGGGAAGGTCAACCATCCCCTTGGCCTCCTTAAGCTGAAACTGCAGACACTTGAGCAGCTCGTAGACCACAGACAGAATGGGAGTGGGGACGTTGTACTTCTTGGCCACATCCAGGGGAGCCTTAAGAATCACCTCCATCTCCATCAGGTTGCCCTTGTCGACATCAACCAACATAGAGGGTCGGTAGTAGACCTCTCCGTCGGAATCAATCATGTAATCCTCGTCCTCCTCGGTCAAAATGTGACCGTCAGCCTTGGCGATGGCTCGAACCTCGCCCATGGCGGGTCGAATGAGAGAATCAGACATGCCATTCAGCCACAGACGACCAGAGTCCATTCGAGTGATGGAACAGATGGGGTTGAAGGTGGCATTGTACAGCAGCTTTCTCCATCGGTGGTAGACCACGTCGTCGACGTAATGAGCAAATTTGGGTCCGTAAGCCTTGATAAACTCCTTGGCTCGCTTCTCCTGGGCAGCCTTGTCCGATCCGTTGTCAAAGTATCCGACCTTGACATAGTCAGGCTCGGCCTGGTGAATCTCACCTGCTCCAAGGTTGGTAGACCCGATCATAGACACACCGGAGATACAGACGTTCTTGGGAAATGCCTTGACGATAGGCTCCTCAATGTTGAGACCATTCTGGAAAAGCACAATGGCAATATCGGGACAAGAATCGACAACGGGTCTGATGATGTCGGCGGTAGAAAAGATATCGGGGAGAGCCTTCATGGCCACCAGAACATAGTCGTACTTCTCGCCGGCGGCAATGGCCTCCTGCACAGAGTTGACCATTCGATGAGGCTTCCAGTTCTTCTGGTCGCCGTGGTCGCAACTCTCAATGTTGTATCCTGTCTTTTTGAGCTCCTCGAAGTTGGATCGCACCACAAAAGTCACCTCGTTGCCATGCTGAGTGAGAGAGAGGCCAGCAATTGTACCCACACCTCCGGTTCCAACAATGAGAATCTTTGCCATCTTTCAATATATGCCGTTGATGTTGGTAGAGGCGAGTCTTCTTGTACACCGAATTGTGGGGAGACATCTCGGCTACTGACAAACTCTATGCGTCTCCATGCACCGATACCGGCCTTGTTCGAGGGCAAAATTAGCCGCTCCAGGGACAGGCATTCGGAGACGAAGAGTAGTGGTAACAGCCATACATAAGAAAAAAACCAAGCCGCTTCGCAACTGGAAAAAGATTACAGCACCCAGGATTCTCGTATGGTCTCCCACTACAATACTAACTAGGCTCTCTGGTGCTTGACTATGGCTGATCGGACGGGAAGCCGTATTTTCACCAAGATATGGCCGTAACCAAATTGCGCCGACCCGGAATCGAACCGGGGGCCCATCGATGGCAACGATGGATTTTACCACTAAACCATCGGCGCAGAAATTTCGTAAAATAACCTAAAATCTGGTCTGTACTATCAAATATGTGCTTAGTCACCCCCCATTATTATAGGCCTCAAGTAGCTGAAATGTATTTCCCTAGAATCAAAAAAAAATAGAATCAAAAAAAAAAAAAAAAAAAAAAAAAAAAAAAAAAAAAAAAAAAAAAAAAAAAAAAAAAAAAAAAAAAAAAAAAAAAAAAAAAAAAAAAAAAAAAAAAAAAAAAAAAAAAAAAAAAAAAAAAAAAAAAAAAAAAAAAAAAAAAAAAAAAAAAAAAAAAAAAAAAAAAAAAAAAAAAAAAAAAAAAAAAAAAAAAAAAAAAAAAAAAAAAAAAAAAAAAAAAAAAAAAAAAAAAAAAAAAAAAAAAAAAAAAAAAAAAAAAAAAAAAAAAAAAAAAAAAAAAAAAAAAAAAAAAAAAAAAAAAAAAAAAAAAAAAAAAAAAAAAAAAAAAAAAAAAAAAAAAAAAAAAAAAAAAAAAAAAAAAAAAAAAAAAAAAAAAAAAAAAAAAAAAAAAAAAAAAAAAAAAAAAAAAAAAAAAAAAAAAAAAAAAAAAAAAAAAAAAAAAAAAAAAAAAAAAAAAAAAAAAAAAAAAAAAAAAAAAAAAAAAAAAAAAAAAAAAAAAAAAAAAAAAAAAAAAAAAAAAAAAAAAAAAAAAAAAAAAAAAAAAAAAAAAAAAAAAAAAAAAAAAAAAAAAAAAAAAAAAAAAAAAAAAAAAAAAAAAAAAAAAAAAAAAAAAAAAAAAAAAAAAAAAAAAAAAAAAAAAAAAAAAAAAAAAAAAAAAAAAAAAAAAAAAAAAAAAAAAAAAAAAAAAAAAAAAAAAAAAAAAAAAAAAAAAAAAAAAAAAAAAAAAAAAAAAAAAAAAAAAAAAAAAAAAAAAAAAAAAAAAAAAAAAAAAAAAAAAAAAAAAAAAAAAAAAAAAAAAAAAAAAAAAAAAAAAAAAAAAAAAAAAAAAAAAAAAAAAAAAAAAAAAAAAAAAAAAAAAAAAAAAAAAAAAAAAAAAAAAAAAAAAAAAACCGATATTTATCCGGTCAAGATGGAGGAACAGGAGGAAACGAGCAAGACAAGTCATACACTCTTCTGAACACCCGAATCCGAATCCGACGTGCGGGTTTAGCCTTGTTTATAAGCCTTAAGTAGCTGAAATGTATTTTCCCTAAAATAAAAAATAAAAAATAAGAAAAACCCATTCATTGAATGCCATTAACCCGGCTTACTATCGTACTCGTACTCGTACTGTAGGTATATAGTTATAATGCATCTTTAGAATAAAAAAAAAACAGGAACTCAAAGCTATGATTTGGGTCGTCAAAGCTATGATTTGGGTCGTCTGAAGGATACTGGTGTGTTATAGGAGATAAAATTTCATCTGCTTCTTCTAGTTTGTCCACTTTTTGCCACATTGGTCCACGTCTACACACCCATTTGCTGAGATCTTCTCACATTAAACTTTGACACTTCAACAGCCGCTACTCTACAGCAGCACTGTCATTACCGATTATGAACTTACATTAACGGGTATTCAGCCGGTGACTCTCTAAGGGCTTCTTCGCGTTAGCTACTGCTCTTTTAAGCTACACGTTACAGTATTGTGCTCTGGCCTGACACACTGTTTGTATTTACCTTAGTTATACATAACCTTCTCCTTCCTCTTCTCTTCTGTGTCACACCCTTGTCCCTTGCTCAAGTCCACACCTGTGGGCAAGTTGCAACATGGGCAAAACCATCAGATTCCAACCTCCTCGAGGTGATGATACCCCTCGGTAAGATACCCTTCCCACAGAGGCCTTTCCCACAATGAGATATCCTAAACCCCGTTCTAACACAGACCTTTCTTCTCGCGCCACAAGAAGCAATTCTCGATTCCAGTCATTCCACCCGCTCAGAGTCTCCCAGCCACTCGCTCAGCCCGCCTTCTCAATGGTCGTGCCAGAAAGCACTTTGCCAGTCGCAAGCGTGTTTACTTTGATTTGGACGACCTAGCCACTTACACAAACACCGTGTCACTCAACTCCTCAACCGGTTCCTATGACAAGCACAAGTTTGACAGCTGGGACAAGGTCGACGTTCCAATCATGAGAAAGCTCGTCAGGCGGAATACTCGTCTCGAGAGAGCAATGAGGGAGCTTGACGACAACTATCTACTTGGAGTTTCCTCTGGAAAGAGTGCGACTTCCGATCCACAGGCAAGCGAGGAGACGGACGTTGACAGCAGCTCCACGGACTCTACCACAGACCACTCCAATGCTAGTGGAGCGCAGACGTTTGTTGACTTCGATGAAGGCATGGTCAGCAGCGGCCTGATCAGCGTCTACACAGATGACAACCCTTTTGTGTCTGTCCGATCTGCTGACGATGTGGCTGCCACCGTCTACGACTCCGAGGTTCTACAGTCAGTTGGCGAGTCTGACCACGGGTCCAACGACTTGGGATACCAGAGTGAATCTGAGGATGTTTCCTCTTCGTCTGCGTATGATACCAACTCGAGTCGCCCTGAAACGAGTGACTCGGTGGTTGTCTTGACCTGCTCACCAAGGGTCAACACTGCTGACTACCCCGAGTCCGTTGCGTCTATGGGCTCCCCCTACGAGCCCATTTGTGGTCATGAACAAGACTCCCTGCCTTCTTACTCGGCGGCGGTCACTAACGGCTACGCACTGAGGCATTCCCCAAGTTCACCCCAGAACCTGGCCTCTCTTGGTTTGCGCGAAGCACTCTCGACTGGTGATACGGATCTTGACTTTCCCCTCGGCCGACTCAGTCTTGAAGGAGAGGCTATCGCGGCTGTTGAGGAGCGCCCCCTATCTTCCTCGCACGGTACTTCAACCTCCTACTCAGAATCCACCTGCAGCTCTTCTGAATGCTACGCATCTGAGAGCGATGATAGCAGTGACTCTGATGAGGATGACGAAGAAGGCTCTCATTCTGGCAACACAGATGGTGATGAGAGCCACGACCAGGGAGACAGTGAGTCTAATGCTTCTCAAATGCCTAGCTACAACTTCGAAGACAGCATTGACGGCCGTTCCACCGAAGAACAAGACGACAGTGATGGCAGCAACAGCGAAGCCAACAGTGATGACAAGTTCAGGCTGCTTCTTTCTACTATCGCCAACGTGGAGCCCGAGGACTTGTTTTCAATAGGTGGAGAGTCTGGCTACAGCAGCTCGGAAAGCAGTGCTTACGATAACAGCTATCGTTACCATTCTGATGATCTGAAGGCTGTTGGCATGATTTCAAGACTCCTTAGCTCCAGCTACGACTACTATGATCAGATGTCTTTCATTTCCTCAGAGGTCCCCCACAGCCTCGACACCAACATGAGGGAAAAGCTCGGCATTACGGTGGGTCAGGTCAATGTCGTGGACCACAGCAATTCCTCGGAGGAAAGACTTGACTCTTCTCTGTCGCAGTTCAACGAAACTGGAAGTCGAGGGAGTGTTCTTGGAAATCTCCATCTGGGACGAGACTTGTGGTCTGAACTGTCGCGATCCCCGCCACCCCCAAAGTCCCCTCCAGCCTTTCTTATGGAGCCACTGTCGCCTCCCCCCGTGCAGAAGAAGTTCTTGTGGGAAATTCCCCCAGCTGCCCCATTCCCCAAGCCTCGCCTGACTTTCGACGAGCCCGTTCTGAAGCAGTTTGTGGAGCCCCAAGAGGTTGTCATGGCTCCGGTGCTCATTGATGTTAAGCCTTCTCTCCCGTTTCCTCCTGCCCCAGCTCTGGGTGTTGCGTTCACCGAAGCCTCGGATGAGCGATCGTTCGACTACTTTCCGTCGACTATCGTGAGCTGTGAAGATGCGCGACTGGATGATACTCTGAATCTCGGAGCCGTCTCTTCTCGTCGTCGGGTTTCGAGACGTATCTCCTTCACGCACACCCGGCTCCGACTTGATGTCTGGAACAGCATGGCCGATGTTCTTTGCGGGCATGATCTCCCAGGTGGCTATTTTCCAGAAGAGAGCGACATTGAGCAGATGGAGAAGCAGGGCATTTCAACCTTTCTATCCGACCCCGTGTATAGCGATCACTTGGGATTACCCACTTCTTCTGTTGAAGTGGATGAGCGGGATCTGGAGGCGAGCGACATTGATAAAGACTTGATGCTTCGACTTAGGCGATACAGCATGGTGGATACCGGCATCGAGGTTCAGCATTCCGCAGAAGTTGTTGTTAGCCCTCGTTCGCTATACGCCCCCGCCAGCTCGTCTTTCTTTTCATCCGACTTCAACTCATCGAGCCTCACACCTACTCCTGACACGTCGCCCCAAGATTTCCTCCCCTCTGTATATGATGTTTCGAAGGTTCCTCTAGTGTGCGGGACCACCGCCAACTCCTCAGAGGGATCTGCGCATTTACTTGCTCCCGAATCTGTTCTTGGAGACTCTGGTCCCGACGTGAGTCCCAAGTCACTGGTGCGTAGCACTCTTGAAATGGCCCAGGCAGATGTTGCGTCAAGCCCCACTTCTTTGGCCGTCACCGAGGCAACACAGGCTGTTGTTCCCGTTGAACACATGACATCTTCATGTTCGGATAGCGTGGAGATAACCAGCGGAGGTGGCATTGCGTCTGACAGTTATTCATCGAACTTGCCCAGTACAGCGGATGTCTCTGCTCCATTGACCACCTCTACTGGAGCCGATGGGTCTATTGGCATGTCTTCTTCCGACTACTACACCTCATCGGCAGATGCACCCAGCTCGTATATGCCCTTGAGCTCTTCAGATGCCAACTCATGCGGCCTTGACTCGAAGTCAACGCGCAGCCCCTTGCTGCTGTTCAGCCCCTTCCCTGTCTGTGGAGGTACCCCTGCTGTTCCACCTAGGCTTCGAGGAGTTAGTCTATACTCCCCGACCATGGTATCGCCCGAGTCTGATGTCGATGCTAAGGCCCAGGGGTTGCAGGAAGCTGTCCCCGAAGCTGCATCTATGGTTACTGGAGCTGCCTCTGTGGACAATCTTGCTTTGACCAGCAACACAGCTAAGATGCGCCTAGCCGCTATTTCCTTGGGGTCCCCTGCTCCATTCCCCTCTCATCGTGTCCCATCTCCAGGAATGGTGTCCATTGTTCCGTACCAGCCACCCATTGTTCCTTTCGCACCCTCTACAGAGGGTCGCAAGGAGATTGCAGACATGGCCACCAACCTGCAGTCGGAGTTGTCGAGCTATTTCGATACTCCCAAAAAGATAAAGGGCAAGATGGTTCTAAGCGATGCGCCCGCTGGCGTTCTGGATCAGACTACTTCTGCAACTTCCAATGTCACAGACGAGAATGTCTTGGACATTGCGGCCGATTCGCCCAACCCCGACTCGGGCTCAGCTTCTACTCGAGGCTCCCGAAGAAGTAAACGGCTCAGGTCTGACGGGGAGGGATCTCCCAGGTTGCTTGTCTCCTTGAAGGAGAGAGTCAAGCGGTCTTTCAAGTCAGAATCGAAGATGCGGAAGAACGAGCTGGACGATCTGGCTGACGCTGTTGCTGGGCTTGGCTACAGAAGCCCCGCCTGGAAGAGCCCCTCGTGGAAAAGTCCCTCTTTCAAAAGTCCCTCTTGGAAGAGCCCCTCTCATCACCACAGCGGTGACACGATGAAGCGACATACCATCAGCAAGTTCTTCAGTCGGTCTCGCGATGCTACCCTTCGTGACTAAGGATGTCTCAAACTTGTGCTGATTATGTCTCACGCGCCCTTGTGCTGCTCTCATGTCTTACCCAAAATTTATGTATGTATTTTATCAATGTGTCTCGCTAGCTACTGTGCCAGTAAGTGACTGTAACAATCTCTATCTATTCTTCTATTATATATAATCGTTAATGGGATTTACCGTTGGTGACTCCGTTGGTGGCTCCGTGGGTAGTGCCGTTGGTAGTGCCGTTGGTAGTACCGTTGCTACCGTTGATACCGTTTGTTTCGTTGGTGTTCTTGGCAGGCTCAGGAAGGAAGATGTCGGGCCAGACATCGGGGAGGTCCTCGATATGGGAGATCTGGACGATGCCAGGAGTGCCAGAAGTGAAGTCGACTGCACCAGGGTAGTGAAGGTAGGCGTTTTCAGCCCATCCAAACTTCTCAGCAGCCTGGATGTTCAGTGCGCTATCGTCCACGAACCAACATTTGCTCTTGTCTGTGACGCCAGCCTGCTTCATGGCTTTCTCAAAGGCCTCGGGCTTGGGTTTACAGTGGAGTGGAAGATGGTAGTAGTCGCAGTATGTGAGTCCATCAAAGAGATCGTCCACGCCAACGAGTTTGGCTACCCGCTCTCCGTGGGTCTTGTAGGCATTGGTAAAGAGCCAGAGCTTGGAGACCTTGGTCCGGTCGATACGCTGGAGCATGTGTCTGAGGGGTTCATCTCTCTTGAGAATCTTTTCCAGTGGCAGGGAGTCGTCCACCATCCTGTTGTATTCGTCGATATCAATCTTGTGGTGTCTCAACAGACCGTCCAGCGCGATTCCGTACTCTCTGTAGTATCGCTGATGGAGCTCTGTAGCGTGTGCACTGTCCAGGCCGAGTTTGGTCTGGAAGTAGTGGTTAATTCGCTCGCCCATGAGCGAGTCCACGCCCTTGTCTTTGCTGTAGAGCGTGTTGTCAATGTCGACAAAGAGGACAATGCCGTCAGCCTTGGGGGTGTCTTGGGTCATTGTCTGGAGATATTTCCGAGATCGGGGCAGAGTTCGCGCTAGGGGGGATATTCGCGCGAAACGGGAAAAGACAGAGATCTTGACGGGTGCTCAAGATGGGATCGTTCGGGATGGAAAGAACGGTCTGAGGGTGTTGAGTTGAGCTGGAGAATAAGACTGGATCGTTTCTGCACGTGCAACCTAAGCGAGCTTTGGATTAGGGGACTGGCAGCTCAACAGGGTTTAAACCGGGGATTAGCGAGATTTCGGGTTTAGCTGGGTTTGGGGGGGTGTAGAAGAGGTATTTCTGGAGTCACGAGCGTGAGTTTGATCGGTAGCAACCTTGGTTGTTCACGTGGGACTGGGGCGCACCAAGGAGGGGACTGGTTGGAGACGAGGGAGTGATTTGAACGAACCGTAAAGCGTTGAAGGATTGTGGTCATGGCACAGAAATGACGCATGGGTGATGCATGGCTGTACCAGTAGAGACGGGACGGAGTAACCTTGGGACTGAACTGCGAGCAGCGCTACGGGGAAGTAAACGCGCTTTGATGTTGACAGACGTTGATAATTCATGGTCCAAGACGAAGAGATGGAAATATCGTCAAAAAAGAGGCAAGTCGGGTCTAGTCAGAAGACGTTGGTACTGTAGAAGATGAACGTGTAAGGCTGGTAAATAATTAATCGAGAACATGACTTGTCGTCGACCAGACTGTGGCATTTATGATGACCTAATCCTTAGACGTGACCGGCTCCGATATCGCTGTTAGGTGTTGGATGCTTTGTATGATGTTTTTGTCATGATCCTCATCTCTGCTGTGCGGGGAACGATGATGTATGCTGGGGTGCGATGGTTTTGCTTTTGGCATGTATGAGCAGAAGGGCTCTATATAAGAGTCTGAAAAAGGACTGTCAGTCGACCCCGGATTGTGGACTGATAATGGACTGATTCTCATGTACGTCTGCGCATCGTTTGCATGGATCTGGAGTCAAATGAACAGTGAATGGGGTGTGTGGGCGGTATTGCAAATGAACTGGTTCTCGTTATTACCACTTCTTGTAAGTTAACGTATTCACCCAGATATTTTCTGACGGCTCATCTTTCTGTATCCACTGAGTAAATTAGGTGGAGCCAAGAGCTGACTGGAGATCCAAGCAATCATGCGTTTTGCCTACAAGTACCACTAGCGCTCTCTCCAGCCTGTTACTAAAGCAATTGCACTTGTACATACTGAAATATACGCCGCAACGAGTGGACAATAGATTGGCATCACTTGCAGCGACCGGGAAGGGCGAAAATAGTACCAGACCTGCGGCCGACTAATCTCCATGTGCTCTCCACACGTCCACATCCCCACCTCCTCCCATCCGCCTTGTTTGCCTGCGTGTGTTTTCGGCAAGCCTTTGTTAGGAGAAATCTCACAAACAAACTCTGAAAATAGAGTTCGGGCATGCCAATGACTCTAAAGACTCTATCTATCGCTATCAAGACTTTAACCATGCTCCATTGCACACGACACCACAGCACCGCCATGTTGCGTATAAAAGATCGATCCGCGCGCCTGCTACAGCGAAGCTGGGGATCGCGCTCCAACTCACAGCTTGCATCGCTCTCTTTTGAACCCGAAACCGTGCGCCACGAATACCCCTTCACCTCGGCCTACCCGGTGGGATCCAAGGTCATCAACGAACAGCACTTCTATCAAAACGACATTCTCTTCAACTGGTACAACAAATCGCCGCATCCCGTGTCGCTGCGGCAACTGGCCTTCTTTGGCCGAAAGCTGACGGAAGAAAAGATGATTGGAAGCGCCAACTTTGTGCGGACCGAGCTGCCCACCCGTCTGGCCCACCGAATCCGAGATTTGCAGTGTCTGCCCTTCAGCGTCATGCGCAACGAACACATGTCCCAGGTCTACGAGCTGTACTACCAAGCATTCAACCAGTTTCGAAAATTCCCCGCTATCAAAACTCTCGAGGATAACGACAAGTTTTGCAAGCTCGTCTCCGATCTTCTGCTGGATCATCTGACCATCATCCCCTCGCTGGTCACCGGCGGCATTGAATGCGCCATGGACCAGCTGATCGAGCCCAAAAGACTCGACGACGTCATGAGCCTGATGCTCAGATCAAGAATCTCAAGAAGAGTCATTGCTGAACAACATATCTCGCTGTCCCAGTCCTTCAACGAGTCGCTGGCACAAGGAAAACGTGAGACGGCTGAGAAGGCTAGCGACTACATCGGAGAGGTTTTCCTCCAGTGCTCTGCCAAGGATTGCATTCGAACCGCCTCAGCCCAGGCAGAAACCTTTGCAGTTCAGGTCATCTCCAAGGAGCTGTACATGTCGCCAGCTGACATTGTGGTACCCGAAGTGGTGGTGCAGGGAGAAGACGCCAAGTTCCCTTACATGGACTCCCATCTCAAGTACATTATGGGTGAGATTCTGCGAAATGCATTCTACGCAACCATCCGACGACATATTGTGAGTGGAAAGGGAGGAAACCCACCACCGATTCTCGTGTCCATCTCAAACACACCGTCCGACGTCCGAATCCGGTTTTCCGACCAGGGAGGAGGTGTCCCCAAGGAGGTCCAGCCTCATATTTGGTCTTTCGCCAAGGGCCCCGAGGCCACATCCCGTCTCGACATGTTCAAGCGAATCCCGAAGCTCGCGGGCGTGCCCCACGAAGTTGACTTTGCCGGAAACCTCGATACCAAGCGAGTCATCTCCACGGATACACATGAATCTTCCCTCGCTAGATTCTCCAACCGACCTCCCAACGTCAAGCTTGGAATCGGTCTGCCCATGTCCAAGGTCTACGTGGAATACTGGGATGGTAGCCTGGATCTCACATCTTTGGAGGGACATGGAACAGATGTCTCTCTGCGAATCTCTCGTCTCGGAAACCAGAACGAGAAGCTGCAGCTCGACAGAGTCTAGGGAGACTCCACACTTGATTGCGTGTACCGTTATGCATTGAGAGACGGCCACCTAACATGTAAGATATTCTATAACCATTCCGTAATGACTGTCATGTTTATTAAGCACCAGAGAGAATGCAGGTCTTGAGATGGAATCCGAATGTGTAGTTGGTCGGCCTTTCGTACAGTATTCGACGTCTTGCCTGTATCACACAGTAATCTGCTAATAATCTGATCCATGCACTTGCAAGATATTACGTCCATGAGACAAGGTCGAGATCTCAAAAATGGCGACTTTCAGATCAGTGAGAGGGAAAAAAAACTGCAAAAAAGTGTTGACTAACAGAGGAATTAAACCTCTTTGATTTCCTTTTTGAGGCCATCGTCAGTCCCGAAGAACAATGACATGGACAGGAATTGAACCTGCAACCCTTCGATTACAACTTCAAGCTGGAGTCGAAAGCTCTACCATTGAGCCACCACATCAACACGCTTATTTTGGACAAAAAGTTCATGATTGGACAGATCATCAGCGCCGGACATCCATCTTTTTCCGAGTCCGCAGCTCATCGAGCTCGCATCACCGCCTTTGGCGCCCCCGGACACCATGTCCCCCACCGACTCCGCGTCGCATCAGGATTTCCACCCCTTACCTTTCTTTCTTCAAGCCTCTCCATGANAAAAAAAAAAAAAAAAAAAAAAAAAAACAAAAAAAACTGCTATTCTGTTTTATTATATAAGAGATGTCTGGTTTTTCTTGCTATTTTTGGACCCCCCACCTTTCCCTTCTTCCACTCCCAGGATCCTCCGAGTCCGCAGCTCATCGAGCTCGCATCACCGCCTTTGGCGCCCCCGGACACCATGTCCCCCACCGACTCCGCGTCGCATCAGGATTTCCACCCCTTACCTTTCTTTCTTCAAGCCTCTCCATGAGGTTTTCTTTTCACCCGCCTTCCGGCACCCTTCTCACACCACTTTCACCCCCTCATACCACCACCACCACAAATCATACCACCCACAC
>ULGY01000002.1:192574-247114 GCA_900519085.1 Yarrowia deformans | reverse complement strand
CTACCGGCAGATGATTTTATATCGTGTAGTAAGTCCCAATTGAAAGGTAACCGGAAATTGACCACTTTATGGAAGATATTCAAGACCTCTCGATTGGGAACGTTAGTTGCCATTTAATTGATTGTGATTGTATTAAAACCAAGAGTGTAGATTAAATCTCCGTCAGAAGTTGCAGAAGATGTGTAGCCTGGTGGAGGATATCATACATGGCGTGTCCACAATTGATTCAAGTGCCAAAGCACCATCTACTGATACGAGAACCCATTGTGGACGCTTTTTATCCGGTATCTCTATCCGTTTGATTCTCGAGAGTTCAGCGCGGAAGCAATTTAGCGTAAATCGCAGTAAACGCATGCGGGGAACGTGTCACCTCTTGGCTGGTGGTAGTGCTACTTGTGTTGATGAGAGAAAAAGTGTGCACAATCATATAGTAGACACGATCTCAAAGACTTTCGTTTTTTCACCAACAAACAAATGCCCTCGTCAACCGATAACAACCAGTAGAGTCTTGCTGCCCCGGCAACCCAGGTCAACACATGGTCTCCAACCTTGAGCTAATTCCAGGCTCTGCATGCACCTGGCTTAATATCAATTTAAAGAACACAACCAGCTTCTGTGCCTCTTCTCTCACCACACACCATGCCACTAGACACCCCCGACTCGCTTGCGAGAGATTTCTCAGCCAAGCTGTTCCCCAGCGAGAAGCCGGACCTCATGTCTGCCACAGTGCTTCCCCCCAGCTACTCAGCCGCCACCAGCGAAGCTGACATGTCCGATGTCAGCGCCTACAGCGAGTGCAAGGCGACCGCCACGATGCAGGCAGCCCAGGACGACAACGAGGAGATGGCAGACGTCCCTGTGCAGATATCGACCCTGCCGGACCAGCGGTATGATGATATGGATGTTTGTGATGCATTGAATCTACTAACCACAGAAGAGACATCGTCGCAAAGAAGGGAGCCGTATTCAACCTCATGGTTGTGGGAGAAAGCGGAACAGGCAAAACCACCTTCTTCAATACCCTCTTCGCTGACGAACTTCTCAAACGAGTGGGATCTCGAAGAAGACCGTTCCCCTTTGGCGGGCAAGAGGAGGAGTCGGCTTATGAATACACTGGCGACGAGTCGGCGAATTCACAACACCATCGCACGACGAAGATTGAGTCGGCGACCTTTGATCTCGAAGAAGAAGGCGTTACGGTTCGGTTCACGGTCATTGACACGCCGGGATTTGGCAATTATGTCAACAACACGAACTCGTGGGTCCCCATCGTCGAGTACCTCGACGACCAGCATCGGCAGTATCTCGTACAGGAGGAACAGCCCGAGCGATCCAGCATTAGGGATGTCCGCGTCCACGTTTGCATCTACTTTCTCAAGCCAGGATACAGACTCATGCCCCTCGACATCAAAGCCATGAAGGAGCTCTCCAAGCGGGTCAATCTAATCCCAGTCGTGTCCAAGGCTGACACCTTCACCATCCCCGAGATGGAGGCTTTCAAGGCCAACGTAAGTCCTATCATTTGATGCTGTTCAACCTTTTCATTGTCTAACAAACCAGGTTCGAGCTGCCATCGATGCTCACGATATCCAGATCTACGCCCCCAGCGAGGATTATGGTGTCGGCCCCCATTACACCTCCGAGGTGCCTCTTTCCATCATCGGCAGCCATGACGCCGTCATTGGACGAGATGGACAGCAGACTCGTGGCCGCCAGTACTCCTGGGGAGTTGCCGAGGTGGACAACCCCGACCATTGCGACTTCTTCCGGCTTCGAGAGATTATCATGAGTCATTGCATGTTGGATCTCATCGACACCACTGTCGAGCAGCACTACGCCGACTACAGAGTGCAGAAGATTGAGCTTGCCCGAGCTGCTCTGCTGGAGGCCGGTGTCTCGAAGGAGGAGATTGATGTCCAGCCCCTTTGCATGCTCCTTCGAAACTCTGCCGCCCAGCTCCAGGAGCACGACATCTCCAACAGCATCAAGTTCCAGGCCAAGGTGGTGGAACTCAACAAGCGATTCGCAGAGATTGTGGAGAAGCAGGAGGAGAACTTCAGCAACTGGGAGACTGAGCTCACCCAGAAGCAGGATGAGTTCAATGCAGACATCAAGAAGATCCATCGAGAGTGAGTATTGTTGCTAGGAAGAGAAGGTCATGAGAGTTTAACTAACACAGTGTTATTGATTTGGAGGCTGCCGTCGATATTCTGTCCTACAGAGTCCGGAACGACCCCAAGGACACTGGTGGACGTATTTCCAAGGGTAAGGCCAACGTTGCTGACATCTTTCATCGAGACCGTTAGCTGCGTTTGATAAAGTTCGGTCTGTTTACATTCTGAACCTTGTTCAAGCTATCTTGCATTATCGCTGTATAGCTAGTGTTGAATCACATGAAGTACCAGTTGGCTGAGTCCACACCGGCATAGAAGTGACCATAAGGCTTCTTTGGGCAAGCTTGACTTGCCGAGGTGCCTGATTACGACTTCTTCTCGGTATACAGCTCAACTGTGGAAAGAGCGGGTTATATTTAAATTATTCATGAGTAAACGCTTAAATCGTAGTCTAATCGTGGGTGTAGGGTCATTAGCGTAATCAATGAAGACCATGGTGTGTAATATACCCTGGGGATCTATGAGCCATGGTTCCGTTTGTTGTTTTCGGGTCCTTTCGTGAGTTCAATCTTCTAAAGAGTACCTGATTTTCCGTCTCAGTTTTGACATATGGTGCTCATTGAAGGTGCATTACAGAATGTCACGAATTCTCCACTTTACACAAAAAAAGCTTAAACGACAGTATTGCTAGCCAAAGGCGGACTGGCATAAAAACTGCAGCCCTAGATTACTCCACTGATGAAAAACATCTCACGATCGCGCCCCTCATGAGCCGTTTTCATGCTTGCTACCCCTACATCGCGTTACGAATTTTTCACAGAGTTTCACATTGGTTATTGAACCTGCGGGTCGAGTTTAATGTGGGTCTGGATGTCGTTCGACAGGAATGGGAGTAAATATAGCGGTGTCAAAAGCGGAACTTGTGGTTTTAAAGCTTATATACACACTAAATAAGCTGTGTTACACAGCTCTACATTTTCAAAACACGAAAAAACTCCATATTTGACCGCTTGGATGACAGGTTACAATCCAGTCACGCTCCCTGGGATGCAACTTTGTTGGTGTGAAACCCTATTGTTTTTGGAACGCGGCATGACCACTCATCGAAGTTTGGATTTTGGTTTGCACAAGATACTACAGCACCTCTTGTCTTCACCACAGCGGTTGAGAACAGCACTTTGAACGTGGAAAAGCGGACGTTTTCTGAAGACATCCGAGCGCGCAACAACCGAGACTCACTCCGCAAACACCCCAGCTCCGTTCCAAACACTTTATCACTCACATTCCACACCTCCCCATGATCGGATTGGACTCGCCCGTACTCAAGCCTCTGGACCCCAACCAGAGCAGCCGGTCTCCCAAGTCTGGCGCGTCTTCCCCCACCAAGGCGTCGCGACCGTCGTCGGCGCGCTCAGGCTCCGTTTCGCCTCTCCGAAGAAGTCCTCTCAGACCGTCTTCTCCTATCCGACGCGCAATCAATGTGCAAAGAGATGCGCCAGCATTCACAATCTACGCTGCTAGCGAGGAGGAGGAGACAGAAACACTGCAGACCAGTCAACTGATGCCCAAGGCAGACATGTTTGACGACGAGGTGCCCAAGGAAAACATGGCTGACGGTGTCCTACCGGGAGCCGAGGGAAAGGGCAAGGATGACGGCAAGAAGGCTGCACCCAAAAAGTCCCCCTCAAGGCTCGGACAAACACCCCTGGGAGAGCACTGGCCCACTCTGCGCACCAACAAGGTCTCCAAGCCCGTTTCTTCGCCCAAGAGAAAGCCCTTGGCCGCTCTTTCCGCCGAGGACTTCCCAGCATACATCTCCTCGGGCAACAGTGAAAACGTGTTGCTCACGTCTGCCAAGGGACTGGCCGTCTTCGACGCTGCATTCACATACGAGCTTCCCGTCTTCGCTACTCCGCCACGAAAGCGAAGAGTATCCAGTCCTCCTGCTGACACTCGTACCAGCATTACGCAGCCTCTGGTCCAGTCGTGGCAGAAAACCGCATTCCCTGTTTTCCAGGACGAGTAAGATACCTTCAACAACTAACTGTAAGATAATAAATGTAATATAGCAAGGCCAATTGAGCGATGAGATGAATGCTAACACCTGTGCTACGACGAACGGTAGGTGAATCTGTTATACAAGCACAAGAGGTACATGTACACACTTACTGCAGTGCTACAGATCCAGGTCTTAAAGAAAGTGTTACAGTATCTTATTTATAACTATCTGGCCGACTAGTTCTGGTTGGAAATGAGAGGAGCTCGCTCGTTCTCAGCATCGACCTGGTCAACGGCAGGCTTCTTGAAGATGAGGCCAACAGCGGTGAGCACGGTGAGCACAAAGGTGATGGCGGCACAGGTGAAGGCAAAGCCCCACTGCAGAGCAATGACCTTGTAGAAGAGCTGGTGCACACCGATACCCCAGGTGAGGAACTGGACGGCGAAGCCAAAGGCCCAGTCTCGGTAGAAGAAGAGAATGAGCACGGGGACGATGAGGAAGTCCCAGATGAGAACGTTGGCAATGATTCGAGAGAACAGACCGTTGGCATGGAAGGCAGCAGCTCCGGTCCAGAAGATGTTGTAGAAGGTCCAGGCCATGGGCAGGGCAGACACGGGCACGTGGATGAAGACGAAGTTGGAGGCAGGTCGCAGAGAGTAGGTCTTGTGCGAGATGTAGAGGGCCAGGACGTTGAAGAAGTTGGCGGCGGTCACAACCAGAGCCAGCACGAGGTGGCCTCGAGCAAAGAGCCAAGCCCACACAAAGTGGAGAATGTTAAAGACGGAGAAGTGGTAGGTAATGGAGCCGGAGATGGCGGCAGGCTCAGCGGAGAACACCTGGCTGAGGTACAGCAGCTGGAAACCAAAGGTCAGGATCCAGAAGATGAAGATGAAGATGGAGTTTGCCGAGAAGGCGTTGGTGTGGATCCAGTCGGGACCGTCGTGGTCAGAATGGGAAGTGGCAATGCCATACTGGATGTTGGCATAGGTAGCCAGGGCGAAGAAGACAACGGTGGAGAGCTTCTTGCTCAGCAGCGAATTGGGGGTTTCGGCTTGAGTGACGGGCATTGTGAGATACGTCGGGGGTGTGCAATCCAAAAAGCTAGGAGACGAGATACATACAGACCAGACGGCCTCTTATGTACGCCACCATTTTTTGAAAGTTACGGTTCTACGCTACTCCAGGTCAGGATTGTGGAGTAGCAATCTGTCGACGGGGGAGGATGGAAACCACAATTGTGGTCCCTGAGCGTTGAGAAGTAGATACTACCGACGAAATTCAACACCGCGACAATTCAGGAGTCGTCCACTACTCCTTATTACCCCTACCTCTCGTAGGGACACTCCTCAGAATGGTCTTATAAAGTTAGCAACCTTCCGACAAACGGAGGCTTATGGGCGGTAGAGTTGACTTGAAGGCACATCTTGCGCCTTCCTCGAATCATTGACTGTAACTCAGGAGTGTGACGGAGAAACATTAATCATGGTCGTGTGACCAATTTTGCCTCCGAAGTGACAAGACGCTAAGCCGCTCTAAGATATGGTGCAGCAATCGATGATACATGCACGAGTTATCATAGGTGCCGCGTAGGCGAACAAGGAGCTTTTAAAGGTTTGACTAGTTCGCTAAAGTACTTCCGATCCAGTCCAGCACAACTACTGTATGAAAACAGGCGTCTTCATTTGTGAACTTCCCCACAACCGCACAAGCCCCTCATACAGCTGCTTCTCACACTGTCATTCACGCCAATTGCGCCATCTGCGGCGCTGTAATTTGGCTCACCGCGCATACGCCTGCATTCCCATATCCGTCAACCGAGTACATACAGTACCAGGTACATACTCGTAGATCTTTTTTCACAGGATCTGATTGCACAACTCCATGAAGGCGCAAGGGGCAGTTCCCTCGCCGAGCCTTTTGACGAAAACAGACAAAGCGGGCTCGATTCGGGGTCTATAAAATCTCCCCAAATTTAACCAGGGCCACAATAGTCGTTTCTCCGCAATTCAAAATTAAGGTTTGGGATTTTGAGGGGTCACATGACTCAAGGTTTGTGAATCAGCGGCAAGTGTTTTTTCAAAATCACGAATTTCGCGCCGATGGTTTAGTGGTAAAATCCATCGTTGCCATCGATGGGCCCCCGGTTCGATTCCGGGTCGGCGCAATTTGGTTACGGCCATATCCTGGTGAAAATACGGCTTCCCGTCCGATCAGCCATAGTCAAGCACCAGAGAGCCTAGTTAGTATTGTAGTGGGAGACCATACGAGAATCCTGGGTGCTGTAATCCTTTTCTTTTGTGAAAAGAATTACGGCAGGCGATGATGATCTATAAAAAATCGATTAGTCTTGAAGACACCCAAGTGGTTAGAACATTTATGAAACTGAGTCCTCTCTTTTTGCCGCTGTCAATGCATTATCTATAGGATGGCACATATACTGTGTTTATGGGCTTGTATTCATCTTGGTCTAGCCCTTTGTTCCTTTTCTTCATCACAGGCTTAGGTCTTCCTCCTACTCTTCGAGCATGTTGTTTCACAACCATTCGCTTCCGAAGCCGGTACTGGACAGGAACAACCACACTACCTATGGTAGCGGCATTCTTAACAACGCCTGTGGTGGTGCCCATGACTGCTTCGTTGGTCTTTAACACCTGTTTGATGTTCCCCTTGACGAGCTTCTTGGACTTGGCGCGAGAGTACTTCTGGGAGGTGGCCAATGAAGTCTTTGCCATCCCCGACCGATGCATTTTGATTTTCATCTTCTTGAAAGGTTTCTTCCTAGCGCTCTCGACCTTCCGAGAAGCGTGCTCCTTTCGGTAGTGCATCTTGTGGCTCTTCCAGAAGGTCAAGATGGCTATGAAGGCTGTACAGATGACCAGTTGAGGGTCAATCTTCTTCTGGTCGAAGTTCAAGCAGAACTTGACATAGTCGAGACGCTCCACCTTTGCTATCCGCTCTCTTGTCAGTAGCTGCTGTCCATCGACTCGATGGTGTCGCTCAAGGTACTGGGACTCTCTTCCCCAGACGTACAAGGACACCATATCCATGTATTTGAAGGACAGCGACGGGTATGGCCAGGTGTTGACACTAAGTGCACGATAAACCAGTTTCTTGTTTCCTTCTCTCTCATTTTTCACAAAGTGGATGTACTTGGAGAATCTCATTCCTAGCTCAGCGACCATGTTCCTTCGGTTGTCTATCAGAGCCCATCTTCCTTTTTTCCTTTCGAAGCTGAACAGTCGTTCTCCACAGTAAAACACGTTCCACAGCTTCTTGCTGAGCTCGTCTCTAGAAATTGTGACCATCTGGGCTATGGGGCACAACGGGAGGACATCGCTGGAGTCCCCAGAGTTCTTGATCACATATGCTTCCAGCTGTTTCCCACCATATCCACATAAGAGGGCAGATGCACACAGGGCGGCAGCTATCGGTATGATCATAGCGAGTCAGCTCAGAGTCGGTCATCCGTGCCCAAGGTGGGTGTCGAACGTGGATGGTGATTTTGTGGGATGTTAAGGTGAACAGGACACAAGCTACGGGACACTATGTTCTTAGAGTGACCGCCCAGGTGGTTTAGAGTAGTCACAGGTTTGTTGTGTTTTGGCTACTGTAATACCCCACGATAGAACAGGTATCATTTGGGTGTACAAGCAGACACTCTGCGAATGTTGGGTAGTCATTCCACCCTTACCCCCTGATGTGGGGAAGTGTCCAGCTTGCATCTACGGTGGGGGTTTCTGTGTCTCGGGCTTAGCTACGTAGATGTTGTTCAGGCAAAGTAGCACACCTTGGGCTAAGCCGTCAAGGACGGACCCGGAAAACTATCGGTGATGGCTTGGCTGATGTGTTTCAAGCAGGTGGCTTTCATGGTAGCAAAAGGTGAACAATTGTGCCGAGTTTGCAATGTACTTGGATCACATCTAACGTCCAGAAGGGAATTGTACAAGACTTCACCTCTCAGATCCATCAATATTCCCTGGTAAAAAGCTGATATGGTATATACAGTACCTACGGAGTATTCACCATAGCCACGCATAACGTCACAGACAGTGCACCCTTCACCTACCTCGCTGACCTGAGGCAACATGTGAATTTTGCAGTGACATCTTCCCCCCGCATGGATAGCGCGTGTGGTTCTCAACCCCGCTCGGAATCATCACCGCCACAACGTCTTCCGGCTTCCGATGATACGATAATATACGGCAACGCCCCACTTTCTGCCTTAAACCCGTTACAACCGTTTTTGACGGGAAAAATAAAGTGACCAGTGTTTATGCAGGTGTGTTGAACAAAGGCCAGTCAAAGGTACGGTAATTAGCTACGACGAAGCTTGTCTTGCACGGTTCAGAGATAATATAACTGATAGGAGCTCGTGACCAGCCTGCTGGTAAAATATACGGCATGGGTTATTGTTGTACCAGTATGTAACATCTAACTGCGCTACAAACCACTAGCCATGGTCGAACTTGATTGCATTTTCGAGCTATTGAACAGGCACGAGAAGTGCTGTCATCCTGTGTGTGCCAGGGGCTATATCCCCTTTTTGGCTCCCATTAGCTACGACAGGACAGACCAACAAAGATGCATTGCACCTCAGACGCAAATATATGTCAGACCAACAAGAGATATGAACCAGTGTCATGTAAGACAGCCGCGCGGCTTGCTCCCAATACACCAAAACAAACCCCCGTTCGTTCGCCACAAGATCTCCTGCATTTATCATAGTCGTAGCTACAACAGCATCTCGTTGAAAATCTTATGTTGCGCTAAAAAAAGAGTAGCTGTACAGTTAGCATAACGCTCATGCTCACGTTGTTTTTTGTTAGCCTCCCCCCCCCACAGAAGCCTAATCTTTCCCGAGGCTTGTTGAGCTTATATCATGGGCCAATTAGATTTGTAGTCATGTGACCAAAAGTTGTACATCTGGGCTGAGAAGAGTTTTCCAACAAAGAAAGATCCCGCTACTGAGTGTACTGAACGTCTTCAGCAGCGATTTTGCCCCCCACACTCCCCGCCTCGACCGCTCTTTTACGTTTCAAATTTTGCAACCTGCATCGCATCCTCCAACTCTAACAAACAGTTAAAATTACGATCCTGAGAGTCGCGCTCACGAACTCGGCTGCGGCTGCTGCTGCTGCCTAGAAGAGAAAGCCGTTTCCGACAAAAGCAAATGGACGATTGCGGGGACCCCACACTTTCTCCGTGGTGATTGCATGATCGACGTGACACGCGATATGACGATCCCGGTTATAACGCTACTTGTGTCGGTGTTAACCGTCTGAGATACCCACCTCCCTTTCGGTTTCCCCCACTTTCTCGCTTAACGAAGTATTGCCACTCTGACCACGCATAATGATAGGCTTTAACATGGTGAGCCCCTTGTCACACATCACGCTCAGGTGCCTGAAATATGCGGGTTTGGTTTCAACGGTCGGGGTCCAACAAAGGACAAAATGGCATATTATTTTACTATAATAACGGCGGCGGCTCCTCCCTTCTCATCCCATATCGATAGCGATAACACAGACTCTCTCTTCTTATCGCACTAACAACAACAACATGGACGACCGATACACCCACGCTCTCATTGTTGGCGCTGGCTTTTCAGGCCTCGCATCAGCCATCAAGCTCCAGACAGACTGGAACACCACCGACTACCAGATCTACGACCGAGATTCCGAGTTTGGTGGCACTTGGCAACAAAACACCTATCCTGGCGCGGCCTCCGACATTCCTGCGCTGTGGTACTGTCTCGCCAGTGACCCCAAGGTGGACTGGAAAGAGCCCTATCCTTCTCAGGGCGAGCTGAGACAGTACATCAAGGACGTGGCAGAGAAATACAACCTTCGAAAGCGGGCCACTTTTGGCGCTGAGATCGAAAAGGTCGAGTGGATGGCCGACCAGCAAATGTGGAAGGCCTCTATCAAGGACGTGGCGACCGGAAACAAATACACCCACACCTCGCGGGTGGTGTTTATGGGCAAGGGCTGTCTGGTTGTGCCCAACCAGTTCAAGACGGCTGGAATGGAGGATTTCAAGGGACCCATTATGCACACTGCCAAATGGGATCATTCTGTCGACTACAAGGGCAAGAACGTGGTTGTCATTGGCAACGGATGCTCCGCCGTTCAGGTATGTGCTGCTATTGCACCCGACGTGGGCTCCATGACACAGTTTGCACGAACTCCCCAGTGGATGGTTCCACGACCCGAGTGGAGGTGGCTCAAGACCATCGGAGAGACCTTCCCCTTCATGCTCGGGCTTGTGCGGTTCCTCATGTTCCTGACCCTCGAGGCCAACTTTTCTCTTTTCCGAGGCGGCTGGTATGCCCGAGCTGATCGAGCCGTCCGAACCTGGGTTTGCACCAAGCTTCTCAAGTACCACCTGCCCGAAAAGTACCACGAGAACTCCATTCCCAAATACGAGCTCGGTTGCAAGCGAATTATTTATGACTGTGGATACTGGAAGGCTCTGCACCAGAAGAACGTTGAACTCACCTACGACCCTATTGTTCGACTGACCAGCAACAGTGTCATCACCAAGAGCGGTCAGGAGTGGCCCGCTGACATTATCATTGATGCTACTGGATTCAACGTGGCCGCCTCTATGGGTGGTCTGGAGATTGTCGGGGAGACTGGAGAAAACCTGGTGGACTTCTGGAACGGCAAGGTGTCCGCTTATGAGACCGTCATGGTTGCCAACTACCCCAACATGTTCTTCCTGTTTGGCCCCAATGCCACCACTGGTCATAACTCTGTCATTTTCGCCATTGAGAACGCCCTCAAGTGGATCGAGAATGTCGCTACGGATCTCATTACTGGCACAGCCACTTATGTTACCGTCAAGAACGAGGCTTACGACTCTTGGACCCAGAAGGTGCATGACGCTTCCAAGAAGATGGCCTTCTCCACTGGAGGATGTGTTTCCTGGTACATGAGTGCTTCTGGAGCTGGTCACAACGGAGTCACATACCCCTGGACACAGTTCACTGCTTGGTGGAGAGCCCGATTCCCTGTCAAGAGTGACATGATTGTCAAGTCCAAGAAGGACGACTAGTCACGGAAGGAACAAAAATGTACACGTGAACACCATATCAGGAAATAAATTATAGTACGTTTAAAGCATTTTTGCTCGTAGCTATTGTAGTAGCCGAGCCTGTGGCTCCCAGCTGATCATAGAAATAGACCTTCCATGTCTCGCATCCAAATGCGTTGATCACAAATCGTAATGTACCGAGGTGAGATGTTTCAGACAAAGACGGGAGGAGTAAGAGAAAACTATTGCCCAGTGTATGTACAATATGTGACAGTGCAGAAGCGAGTGAGCTCGTACAAAGTATGAGACTCTACTACTAATTTCCATGACTCTTCCAGGTGTTACTCAAAGCCCTGACCATCTTGCCAGCGTACTTCACCAATGGATACCTTGTCTTCGACAACATTACGTATACGGTCTGGGTATACTATGTACCGCATAGTACAAGAGATAGAACCAGTTCTGGCTTCCTGGTAGACACTGCCTGTGACTAACGATCCCGATCACCCCTTGCATGATCTGCAGCAAGATAAGAACTTCATACGATGGTAGGTTTCATATCGCTGCGGGGAATATACAGATAAAAAATTCCACCAGGCATACCACAACCCAGAGTCAGAGATTCACTTGGTCGGGACCTGTTTTGAGGTGACATATCAGCTGTCGGCACAACTGGAGTGTTCGCTGAGGTACGTGGTTGATAAGTGACAGTATTAGAAACATGGATAGGACCATTTGTTGATGTTTTTTCCCGTGCCCATAACCCACTCAACGCTTCCCCAGTTCTCCCCCTCAACACTCGCATTTTATTTTCCCATACGATAATCGTCTTATTCTCGGCTTCTCTGATTTCAATTGTTGATTATTAACGTGGAGTTTTGACTTTCTCCCCGCAGAAGCCTAATCTCCGTTGTACATGAGTCTGGGGATCTATAGCCCCGATGGAAAGAGTATGAACATGATTCAATAGAGAGTAAATTCGTACACGATTTCTCCTGAGGCTTGAAAATACAAACTAGTACATTCACAGCTGCAAATGGCCCTTCCCAGAGTTGCAATATCTACCCGCTAACCGTAGTCTTCGCCAACCGAAATTATATGTGGAACTCTCGCTACGTGAAGCCAAATACGAAGATAGACCGACGTGGGCTCGACGACAAAATCGCGCGTAGTTTAGCGACTTCGGATTGTATCCAATTGGGGTGAAAAGCTGTCAGAATTTATTTGGCAACAGCACTTCGCGCACGGTGTGCTTTTCTCGGTTACAGCTCCCTCATCTGCTTCTCCAGTCCACCTCCTTGTCAAGAAGTGGTCTTAGACACTACCCCACCATAACCCAAATGTTGATGGGGGGTAATCACGTTCCGTTGGCACCGAGTATAATATATATAAGTCGGTGGATCCAAAAATCTCTGTTTTTTTCTCTTTCCCCAGCGGTTATCTCTCTCACACAAAAACAACAAGCAACATGACTGAGCTCTACTCTCACTCTCTCATCGTCGGTGCGGGCTTCTCCGGCGTGGCCACCGCTATCAAGCACATCAAGGAGTGGAACAACCCCGACTTCCACATCTACGACAGAGACTCGGCCTTTGGAGGCACCTGGAAGGCCAACACCTATCCTGGCTGTGCCTCTGATGTGCCTGCCATCTTCTACTGTCTGGCTTCAGACCCCAAGATTGACTGGAGCCACATGTACCCCTTCCAGGAGGAGCTGTTCCAGTACTTTCAGGACGTGGCCGCCAAGTACGGCCTTCCTGACAAAAGCACTCTCAACACGGAAATCGTGGAGATGCGATGGAACGAGAAATCCAAAGAATACACCACATCCCTGCGAAACGTCAAGACCGGAGCCACCCACACCCATCGATCCAAGGTGGTCTTTGTTGGTCGAGGATGTCTCGTGGCCCCCAACAAGCTGAACCTGCCTGGTCTGGACACTTTCAAGGGCCCCGTCATGCACACTGCCCGATGGGACCACAAAAACTCCATCGTCAACAAGAACGTGGTTGTCGTTGGCCACGGATGCTCTGCCGTGCAGGTTGTGGCAGACATTGCACCAAAGTGCAAGACCCTGACCCAGTTTGCCCGGTCTCCACAGTGGATTATCCCCCGAATCGAGAAGATTCTTCACCCCGGCTTCATGAAGTTCCTTTCCTACATTCCTGGAGCCGTGCAACTGACTCGAATCGTGCTCTTCTTCCTGCTCGAGTACTCCTGGACCATGTTCTCTGGAGCCTGGTGGTCTAAGATTGACAACAAAATCAAGTCCATTTTCATCTCCAGATGGATGAGATCCAAGGTGCCTGCCAAGTACCACGACGTGATTGTGCCCAAGTTCTCCATGGGCTGCAAGCGAACCATCTTTGACCCCGGCTACCTCAAGCAGCTGTCACTTCCTACCATGGAGCTATCCTTCGACCCCATCGTCAAGGTCAAGGAGCACTCGGTCGTGTCCCGAAACGGACTCGAGTACCAGGCCGACGTCATTGTCGACGCCACAGGCTTCGATATCCCCAAGTCAATCTCCGGCCTCAAGATCGTTGGAGAGAACGGAGTCGAGCTCGACGAGTTCTGGAACGGCCGAGTGTCTGCCTACGAGACTGTGCAGGTGCCCAACTTCCCCAACCTCTTTTTCATCTTTGGACCCAACGCCCTGACTGGCCACAACTCCGTCACCTTTGCCATCGACAACTCTCTCGTCTATGTCGACAGAGTCGCTCGTGACCTCGTTTCTGCCAAGCCCAACTGCACCTACGTGTCCGTGTCTGAGAAGGCCTATGACAAGTGGGTCGATGAGGTGCAGGATGCCACTTCCAAAACCACCTTTGGATCGGGAGGCTGTGCTTCCTGGTACCTCGGTGCCAACAAGTACAACGCTACCACCTACCCCTGGACTCAGATTCGAGCTTGGTGGCACGCGCATTTCCCCAACCAGCAGGATATCATTCGACATTAGCTGACTGAACGAGATTTGATATAGTGATTGAAAGTGGACTTTGAAATCGGGCATGATTGTAGTGTGCTGTACACAGAGACCGCTAATGAGTATGACACCGTCGTATAGACGCAATGCATGACGATGGGGTCATCATGTACTCCTGTTTGATGAATTCCAATAAATTATCTATGTAGATGGAACGGGTATTAATTACTGTAGATGTGAGGTAGCTAGACCTTGGCCAAAGACTCCTTGTTCAGACCCTCTTTGGTGAGAATGTTGAGCTGGGGGTCTCGAACCACAGACAGCTTTTCGGGTGAGTGAGCTCGAGCTCCATTGCGAAGCTGAGTGGGAGACACAGACAGAGGCATTGTGTTCATGTTGCTGGTCATGTTAGCTTTACGTCGGTTGACTGCGTTGAGCGCACTGATGATCTTGTCCTTGTCCACCAAATCGGCCTCCAGCTCCTCAATTCGCTCCCGCTGGTATGCAAACACCTTCTCTGGGCTCTGGGCTCCAAACATGGTTCGGGCCTCCTCCGCTGTACCTAGCTGTCTCTCCAGATGCTGAATGTATGACTTGTATTCCTTCTCTCGCTCGAGAGGCTCGTCAACGGCGGTGGCCATTCGAGCCGAGTGCTCCAGTCGTTCTCGGAGAATCTTGTTTTCGCTTTCCAGTCGCGAAAGTCGGGTCGTGGTAGGGATATCATCGGCAGAACGGGGCAAGGCTCCTCCCTTCTTGAGAGTCTCGATTTCAGCTCGCGCGGCATCCAGCTGCTGCTGAAGTCGGTCTGCTCGAGCGTCTCCCCCAAGAGTGTTTTGTCGCACGCTGACAGAGATGTTCTTGGTTCGAGCAGCAAACCGCAGAGTCTCCATGGCAGCAGCAGCATCGCCGTGAACGGTGCACAGCACGGAGACGAGTGACTTTCCGGAAAGAGCAGGCTGCAACAGTCGGGTGAGCTTGGAGTCTCGGAAGGGCAGATGCGCGGCACCCGTGGACTGGTCGGAAAGTCGGCCAATGATGAGAGCCAGAGTCAGGAGCGACTTGTTAATGAAAGATCCCTCCTTTCGTCGCTCGTCATTGTCAGCAGCACGCTCACTTCCAGCCAAATCACACAGGTAAAGAGTGGCTGAAATCGGGGGTGAGAGAGGTGAAGCAGAGCCCTCGACGGAGATCTGCACAACTGCATGGGATCGCGACGATCGGGCGTTGAACTCGGTGCCCTCGGTTCGTCGGCACGCATCTCCTCGCTGAACCACGTCCAGCAGCTGTGTTGGTGACGACACCAGCACTTCCTTGAGTCCGTATGCTCTCACTCCTCTGAGCGCGTCTTCTCTGAGTTTGATGTCCTCCGAAGGAGTGCTGGGATTGAGCAAGTCATTGAGGTGCTCGTTGTAGATTTCCAGGTACGACACCCGCACCTTGTAGTCGCCCTTGGCGGCAGCGGCAAACAGGGTCTCGGCAGACAGGGGGATGATTCCGGGGTCTGTCGGAGTGCCCTGCATGCTGTGAGTCTTTCCCGTGCCGGTCATTCCGTAGGCAAAGACCGTTCCGTTGAAGCCGTTCATAACGTGGCCAACCAGGTCTCTGACCGACGACTCGAACACGTCCCTGTTGGCGCATCCTGGCGCGTACACATTGTCGAACGTGAACTCGCCGAGATCTGTCTCGATACGGTTGTCTGAGAGCTGTAGTTGTGGTGCGGGGGCTCCCACGGGCGCCTTGATTGTCGGTTTCACTCGCACGCCCACAGAGATGGTGCCCTGGTACGTTTCTCGGTTGCCTAGGGGCGTCTGGGGTCGTCGAAGAGGACTGATGTCTCCCATCCGGTTGGATCGCATGGACATTGTGGATGCAGGCCGTCGAAGCACGGGAGTCTGTGGACGCGACGGGGTTTGGGGTCTGAACTGTCTCATTGTGGCTTTGAATAAGTGTGACTAGCGTGAATGTGGGCCGTTGTGCTTGTGAGGAATGTTGTGATGCTTTGGTGTAACTAAGAGAGTAGCTGTGTAGGATGCAGCAAGGATTGGGATGCAATAATTTTCTGAAGGCCGAAACCAATTTCGCGTCAGAGCCGTTTTTGGGGCGCTAATTTGTGTCGACAGCTGTTAGACCGTGGCGTGTCAGGTCTGGTGGAGTCGCACTTGGTGGTGGTTGTTTTCGCGGTTGGGATGTTGTTTTTGCCTTGTATTAGCTTCGCCGACATTTTAATGTTGATCTTTATCCCAATAGGTGTTTTCGGCACGCAGGTCGCGCAGTAGGCGTGTACGAGGTAGCCCAGTCACGGCTCCGCAGGCCCCCTAAACAGCCAAGGCAAAAAGAGGGGATGCATGGCTCTCATACAAAAGCGACACGTAATGTACGGTACATATGACACTCTTCGGAAATGACCCAAAATATCGGCTCCTACCTAGAGTGTATTAACCTCTGTTGTCTCGCGGCCTATAGGGGGGCCTGCAAATCATTCTATTTCTGACTTTACCCCTTTATCGAGCATGCTCACGTTAAACTTCCGCGAACCAGAGGTCGCCATGGAGGCCTTGACGAGTGTAGAGCAGCCCGTTTGGTCGCTCCTGACGTGCTTATAAAAAAGCAGAAGCGTATGTATTAATACACGTAGTGAGAACCGACATATCAGGCACACATAGAAACAACTCCATTACGTGTTGTGGTTCTAAATTCTTCCATCTCAAGGCTTGTATAAACCGCGTCGACCCACGCACGCGTTAATATTCCCGCCCCTCGCAGTTCCAGAGAGCCTGCTGTGTGTGTGCTTGCTTGGTGGTCAAGCTTCGCTCTCCTTGCAGGGTTGAGGGGGGTTAGGGTTAGTCCCTTTAAATTAACACGTAGTTGGGTCATCATCTTTCTTACAACCATCAACCCAACCGGTACAAAAAAAATCATACACAATGGACAAGCTCAAGGAAAAGATGAACTCGCTGCGGCTCGAGACCGACGCTGCCCAGGAGAAGGCCGACGAGGCTCTTGAGAAGGTCAAGGCCCAGGAGCAGGAGCTGCTCCAGAAGGACCACGAGATCCAGGCTCTCACCCACAAGAACTCTCTCCTGGAGGAGGAGGTCGAGAAGCTCGAGGGCCAGCTCTCAGAGTCCAAGGACGCCGCTGAGGAGGGCGCCACTCATGGCGTTGCCAACGAGGGTCTTTCCAAGAAGCTGGCCATCCTGGAGGAGGATCTGGAGAACTCTGACCGAAACCTGCGAGAGACCACCGAGAAGCTGCGACAGACCGACGTCAAGGCCGAGCACTTTGAGCGAAAGGTCACCTCTCTCGAGCAGGAGCGAGACGACTGGGAGAAGAAGCACGAGGAGCTGCTTGAGAAGTACAACGCCGCCAAGAAGGAGCTGGAGGAGATCACCCAGCAGCTCGAGAGCATCTAGGCGGTCGGACCACCACCCTTACGATCCGTCCAAGTTGTTAATGTGCAAGTTCAACTACAAGTTCAAGTCTCCCCCCGTGTTACCCTGTTCCATTGGATGTTTATTTCTGGCGTCCTTCTGATCAGTATGATAATTATGATGCTATAAAACCCGAAGGGTGTGTTTGTGTAGCTACCAGTAGGATGAGACTCAGTATTGTAGGCGGTGGGTGTGCACGTGTACATTATAGTACAGAATTGGAGGACCTCAATTCTGGCTCAATTGGTTCAGATTTACGTGTTTTGGGGCCTGAAGATCGGTATCTCTAGCAGTTACTGTATATGCCTCGCCCCAGATCTGTTGCTGTACGAGTGCGATGCGCAGTTGTGAGGCAAACAACCAACACCACAACGGACGCGCGCAAAAGATACAAGTGACGACATTGCAGTGGTTGTGTGGGGACCTCAATTGCACAAATATGAATAGATCTGCTTATCCCCTGAAAATTTTCAGTTAAAACCTCTATCATTGTCCTCCCCTGCCCCTATCTCAAGTCTTGTGGCGGCTTGGGTCTCACGTCTGGGCTTAGCTGCTGATGCTATGGTTTTAGCTCGGTAGCTAGAGTTTAGGAAACGTGAGGGATGGCCGGTTGGCTTGAAACAGGGGGTTTTAGGGGGGGAGGGTCGGTCAGATTGGAGAGGGTGAGATTTTTTTGAGGCGAGTTGCTGGTACAGCCTGGAATTATCACGGCTTACGCGTACAGCACCTCAATCTATAAAAAGAAGTCACTCGCCACTTTCAAAGTTCTCACGCATCTCATGATGATTGGTCTCTCTCAGTGGGGATAATTATGTGGCATCATCACATGGCCCAACTCTAATTTCGACTGTGCATTGCCATGATTCCAGAGTCGATCTTGGTGATGAGTGAGATGAGTGCGAAGATGATTTGAGGGGATGATTGGTGGGGACAGCAGCATTATTTCTCCATAAAAAAGACCCGAAATACGTCGATCTGACATTTTCGATCGAATATCACCAGCTACAGCAACTCTCTTCACGAACGGACAGGCTTTCGGGTTCGCGGTCTTCACGTGTGGCGAGTGGTGGTTATGGTGATGAGTATAGGTACTCGTGATTTTACTGAGAGGGACTAAGGCCGTGGACGTTCGGTGGGGTGGACTACCGAAGGGAACATGGATATCATCAAGCAATAGAATGTGTGCTTCTCTGTCGATTAGAGGGTCAGCTTATTGCAGTAGTTGAGAGCTTCTCTTACCACTAAAATGCGTCCCACCCAAACTGCAACTTTAGTCTGACCTCAAATGTTGTGAATCGAGAGGTACGACCACACAAGTGAGACCAGCTGGGTGTGCCGACTTTCGTTCCAAGCAAAGATGATGCTCCTTGTAGGTTATACACACTCTCTGTACAATGTGTCCTATTCATCAACTCATTGCCACCGCCAGGATCCAGTATTTTATAACGCTGTAGGTCTAGCTACACACGATTCTTGTATTGTATCGTAGCTAGGCTGCAGTATCACATCGCACTGTATTAACATGCAACGTTCCAAAGCAACATGGGTCCGTTATCAGCTTAGCATCGACTGATACATCGGCTCTAGCCCATTGATACATCGGTTCCATTGCCTCAAAATCGTCATGTGGCCCCCGCTGTAGGCTCCCCGCTCTCCACACTGCTCAGGCCATCATTTGGGTGGTCCGTTTGTTGAGTGATCATGACGTCTCCCGTTCGATTGTAGACCAGGTGCTATTCGTTGTGATGACTTAATACAGAAATAGCCCATCAATATTGACCATGTATACTTCAATATGCCACTGTATTCCACAGTAAGTCACTTGATGTCGTATCCACACTCTCTTTACCGTTCAATAGCGGCAACACCAAGATCAGATAAACAACCACTGTAAGGTGGCGTTGTTTGACACATTGGTTACAGCGTCAAGCCTTACAGGTGTGGAAATGACTTGTCCAGCAAGCTTGTTTCACTCGTCTTTGTTGGCCGAATTTTATGCACCTCCGATTCCATAGACGAACTTTTCACAGTATACACTGAGGGCTGCTACAATCCCAAAAATGGCAGATGATACAGAGTCATTAAATTACAAATACCACTTAATGTGCCAACATCGTCTGTCCACCGAAGTCTCATTTTCCTGCTCTAAAAGTCGTCAATGCCTCGAACCGGTAATCGGTTATTTTTAGCGTCCTTTGAGGTGTGTCAGTCTGTCGCACTGTCTTTGATCAAGCACGCCAACCACACTGCCATATGGCTAACACTATAGGGTTTAGCTGCTCTCATTTCGCTCATTGGGGCATTGTCGCCTTGCGAGATTAGTGCCTTTATTTACAGTTGCAACAGCTTTCGACCAGGGCCTACAGCGTAAGGTAGCTGCTGGATCGAGCGGCGGAAATTGCAGAGCCATAAATCTGCTCCTCCAAAGCCTCCAAGCCGCAATAAATTACCGGCTCTTTCTCTACCCATCGGCTCGCGCACCTACCACCCTCTCTTCAGCATGCTGTCCATGTGCATGCATTATCAGTCCTAAACGGGAAAGTCTGATACGGTTCGGAAGCAACCCTTACCCAGTAACCCCGGTTGGGAACCACGGCAATAACCTTGTACATATATCGTTGCTACCGTCCCTCTTGGCTTCCTCATCATCCATCAGTTTCTCAGTGTTCAATTGAGAATCTAGGACAAGAACTAAATGAAATTCACAGCCGCTGTTTCCGTTCTGGCCGCAGCCGGCAGCGTTTCTGCTGCCGTCAACAAGTGAGTATTGCAGCCTCTTGGTCGGGGCTCTTCCGTTCTGCCTCTTTAACGCCGAACCCCACACACATGGGTGGCAAAAGTTGAGGCGACGGCCCAAAAAGTCGAAATGCCAAAAAACATCGAGGAATCAAGCGACAAATGGCCCACGGAAACGAACACAAACTAACCACAGGGTCTCCATCAACAAGATGTCGACTGCCGAGCTCCTCGGAAAGGAGAACGGTTTCGAGGACCATCTCAAGATGATGGGCCAGAAGTACATGGGCAAGTTCCAGAAGCTGGGCGAGTTCAACGAACTGGCCAGCATCCAGGACGTTTCCAACTCCCCCCTCACCAACTACCTCAACGCTCAGTACTACACCGAGATTGAGATCGGAACCCCTCCCCAGAAGTTCAACGTCATTCTCGACACCGGCTCTTCCAACCTGTGGGTCCCCTCCGTCCAGTGCAACTCCATCGCCTGCTACCTGCACCAGAAGTACGACTCCGCCGCTTCTTCCTCTTACAAGGCTAACGGTACCGCCTTTGAGATCCAGTACGGCTCCGGCTCCATGGAGGGCTTTGTGTCCCAGGACACCCTCAAGCTTGGTTCTCTTGTTCTCCCCGAGCAGGACTTTGCTGAGGCCACCTCCGAGCCCGGTCTTGCCTTTGCTTTCGGCAAGTTCGACGGTATCCTTGGTCTCGCTTACGACACCATCTCCGTCAACAAGATTGTCCCTCCCGTTTACAACGCTGTGAACCGAGGCCTTCTTGACAAGAACCAGTTCTCCTTCTTCCTCGGTGACACCAACAAGGGCACCGACGGCGGTGTTGCCACCTTTGGTGGTATCGACGAGGACTACTTTGAGGGCAAGATCACTTGGCTCCCTGTCCGACGAAAGGCCTACTGGGAGGTTGAGTTCAACTCCATCACTCTTGGTGACCAGACTGCTGAGCTCGTTAACACTGGTGCTGCCATCGACACCGGAACTTCTCTCCTTGCCCTTCCTTCTGGCCTCGCCGAGGTTCTCAACTCCGAGATTGGCGCCACCAAGGGCTGGTCCGGACAGTACACCGTTGACTGTGAGAAGGTTGACTCCCTGCCCGATCTGACCTTCAACTTTGCTGGATACAACTTCACCATTGGTCCTCGAGACTACACCCTGGAGCTTTCCGGATCTTGTGTCTCTGCCTTCACCGGCTTTGACATTCCCGCTCCCGTTGGCCCCATTGCCATCATCGGTGATGCCTTCCTGCGACGATACTACTCTGTCTACGACCTTGACCGCGATGCCGTTGGTCTGGCCAAGGCTAAATAAGTGCCGTAGCATATTATATAAGCATCTAATGGATTATTTCGTATTATAAAACGAGAATTTTACGAACACGGGTACAATGGCATACCGTATGTGTAAGGAGAGTAGAATCAGCCTTCTTACATTATGGTCAGTGTCCTTAGTTACAATTGCGTACGTACACAAATTCGATATATTTCAAAAACTAATACTCCGTTCTTCGAACACTAACTTGTCGTCCGCTATGGAGGGTCTCTCCCTCTCTCTTGACGTTTCGAGAAGCTCGTCGAGAAGATTGTCGGGAGACCTGTCGAACGGGAGTGGTGACCACTCCATTCTGAGAGCGAGCGTTGAACTCAGCACGCGCTGTTTCGGCTCGCAGCTGTTCAAGACGCTTCACCTCCCGCTCAGCCTGCTCAGCCACGACATGAGGAGAGATCTCATAAGTGACCAAGAGCTTACCAGGTCGTGTAGGGCCGTCGTGGTAGCTGTACTCGGGGCTCTCAATGTTGACGAGCATCGAGAGAGAGCCGCCTTCGACCTGGGGATCAAGGAAGAAGTGGACAATGTCCCCGTGCTGAAGCTGCACGGAGTTACCCTTACCAATCTTCTCCGAGTTGACTCGAATGCCGTTTCGGCTCACGTCGTGGAGGAAGATCTTGAAGAAGCCGTCGAGCTTGGGGTCGGTCATGATTCGCTTCTCGAAGATGCAATGGTCCTTAGAGATGGGCGCCTTTTCAATCACAATCTGGTTGTCCGAAACCACCCGGCCGATTCGGTAGTTGTCTCCGGTAATGTCAAACTTGAGGTTGTGGATCGTGTTGGGCAGACTCTTAAGGTTGAGCCAGGTGTTGGGCCGTGCTCGTCTGGATTTGGACGCAGAAGGAATCTTCACCACGCTACCATCCTCAACGTCACTCTCGTCGTTGTCAGTGTCAGCCTCGGCCATTTGCTGGGCCTCAGCTTCAGCACGGATCCGAGCTGCTTGCTCGGCCTGGGCCTGCAGAATGGACTGGTTCTCAGCCCTGACTCGAGCCTCAATCTCGTTACGGATCTTGCGCTCAATCTCCTTGCGAATCCGAGCATCCATCTCAGCAGGAGACTCCGTCTTGTCTTTTTCGCTTCCGTTTTCGCTTCCGTTTCGAGCAGGGTTGACCCAGCTAAAGTCGGAGTTAACAGGACGATCGTGGACCTGGACTCCTCCGTCATTATCCGAGTCCATGGAGTCCTCCTCATTCAGACGCTCCTGCTGCCGTCTTTCCTCCATGACAGCATCTCGAGCATGTTCAGAGGCAGCTCCACCAACTCGAGCCGTATCATTGTCCGTGAGAACCAGACCCTCCACGGAAATGGGCTCTCCGCGGCTTCGGATCTCACTGTCGTTGTCCTCAATCAGAGGAGGCATGGAGTTGGGATCGGGGCCGTCTCCGATGATGGTGGCTCGTCGAATGTCCTGGAACTTGTCCGAGTCCAGAGTAGCCTGGGGAGAGATATCGGCTCCCTCTCCATTGGTAGCCCGCAGTCGCACGGACTCGTCAGCGAACCAGGGATGTCGCAGAATCTGGATGGCGGAGGGTCGGTCCTCAGGGTCGACAGTAAGCAAACACTTGATGAAGTCTCGGCCCATGGGAGAAATGTTGAAGTCGTTCAGAGGCTTCTGGCAGTAAGTGCCGGCAGTGATAGACTTGACAATGGCTTCATGGGAAGTGCCATCAAAGGGCAAGTATCCAGTAGCCAGAACGTAGCACAGGCAGCCGATACTCCACATATCGACGAGGTTGGAGTAGCAGCCTGGGTCGGCGCTGTTGGCCTTTCGCCGTTCTCGAGACAAAAGAATCTCGGGGGCAATGTAAGCCATGGTTCCGCAGAAGGTGTTGAGAATGGAATCCTGGGTGACCTTGGCGAGTCCAAAATCAGACACCTTCACAATGACGGGGTCGTCCTGGAACACGAGAATGTTGTCAGGCTTGATATCTCGATGGGAGACGCCCATGGCGTGGAAGTCTCGGACGGTTTCAAGCACCTGTTTCACGATTTCACGGGTGACAAACTCGGGAATGGCTCCGAACTCACTGATGAAGTCCATGAGATCTCCATTCTCCATCAGCTCCATAACCAGGTAGTGGCACTGGTCGTCTTCAAAGTGGTCAATAAGCTGAACGACACCGGGGTGGGTGATTCGTTTCAGTACACGGATTTCTCGCTGCACGGCTCCGGGGTTCTTGACCTTGGACTTGAGGATCTGCTTGACGGCTCTGACAGGTCCGCCGTCACGCGCCACGCATTTATACACGTTGGCAAAGGCACCTGATCCCAGGAGCTCGTTGGACATGTCGTATTTGGCGTGGAAGGAGTTTTCGTCATGCGGAACCTCGGGGCCCATGTGGTGGGTGAAGATGAACTTGGTTTCGTCTGGATTGTCCTGGGTGGAAACACCCTCCATGGCTCCGACCGTGATCACGTCTCCATTCTGAAGCAGAGCACTGTTGCCACGGCCCAGGTATCGGCCATTGACGCTGGTACCGTTGAGAGACACGTCTCGAATGACGACTGTTCCGGCCCGTTGTTTGGTTCCTCCTGTGTGCTCAACAATGAAGTGGATCTTGCTGAGTCGCGCCTTTCGCGCCACCACAAAGTTGGCGGATCCAGCCCGGCCAAAAGTCCAGCTCTGAGAGCCCTTGTAGTTCTCCGCGAGGTTCAGAAACACCTCGTCGGTCTCCTGCTCGTTCATGTAGTCCTTACCGCCCGCAATTATCTTCATGCTGCCGACCAGACCCGCTCGAAGATCTTCGTCTCGCTTCTTCTGTCCACCGTGGGAGTTTCTGTTGGCCAGAACCGCTGGTCGGTCCGGCTGAGTCGAAGAGAGCTCGTTATCGGCTTCTCGTCCCAAAACGTCGTCGTACTGCATTTTTGATTGGATTGTTGGTGAGAGTGGAGCAGAGGACTACGAGTACCTGTCGTTGTCGGTCAAGTTGTCGTGGAGAGAACAAGTTGGGTGGTTTTGGCCTCCTTCTTTTTATTGACCCTTCTGCAATGCGCACTGTGTTTGAACCCAACTTAATAATGACGAGGGAGCCATGACCAGAGGACCATGTGGGGCGATAGTAGGTGGTAAGGGGTTTCGAGGCGGTTCAAAATTAGAATATGAGCAAACCCAACACCATGATTTGTTTTCTGGTGTTTTTTTTTCTCGTCAAATACACCACTTCTCACCCCAATACACTCTTCCAACCTGACCATGTTTTGGTGCATCTACATTTAGGTTCCCAATGAAGGGCTAATTGCAGGTCCGTAGTGTCTGAAAATTGAGACAAAATAAAAGTGAAACGCGTGTCAGCAAGGGTAGAGCTACAGTAGGAGCTGTAGCGTCGTAAAGAGCACGGTCTCTATTGCTTCTGTATGGAGTCAGGAATCCGTTTGTGTTCGTTAAAACCACCTACAAGCCTTTGTTTCAATGTTGTCCAGATCTCCACAGACGGTGATTAACTACGTTAGGTGAACGCGTTAGGCTGCCCGCACAAGTAGTGTACACAAAGCGCACAATTCTCGGCGCGAATTGTGGATCTGGGCATGGAAAGAGGAGAAAAAAAATGATAAGTGAACTAATTGTCTGGTGTGCGAAGGTTCCAGGCATTCTTTGTTCGTCCGTATGTTTCACTTGGAGGACCTAGTCATGAGCCATACGCTTTGTCATACACTTTTCACGTCTCGATCAATTAAGCATATTGGTGTCTGCTGCGCGTCGCTGGAGTAACCTTTGTTTTGATGGCGACACGACGACACTGTCCTTCAGTTAGCGAGTAGTAGTTTGGTGATTAAACCCATAAGCGGGGCAAGGGGACAACACAGGAAGCACCACAGTATGTCGCCACACATTTATAGGACTTCTGGATGTTCACAATTTCGCCTCTGTCTCTACAATCTTTTTGACTTGCTCAAAGGTGACACGATTTCAATAAAACGCGTACAGCGTGTACAGCGTGTACCATGCGTGCATATCCATGTCTTCACCCGGAAGTGGGTAACTGGCGGTTGCAATTGGACAGAAGAGACGGTTGCTGTTTTTCTCTCTGTGGCAAAACGCAACAAATCGAAAAACGCAACTTCTTCCCGGCGGCTATAGTATGAACCATTAGACCTGATGCACCTATGACCAACAGAGAAGCCACCATCCAAAACACTGTAACAAAGAGGAATGGTGTCGACATTAGCACTGCCTAGAGCGCTGTGCATCGTTGAGCAACTAAAGCCCAACTTACACCACAGTTGTAAATTGTACCAGCAGTTGTACCTGGTTGAAATGATTGTTTCCTGGAGACCAAAAAGATACCAGCTGCACCTTAGTCAGCAGCAAAAATGTCAACTGAGGGATTCGAACCCTCGCCTCTTGCGAGATCCGAAAGCCAGATTTCTCTTGCTAAGCTTACACTTGAGTCGGACGCCTTAGACCACTCGGCCAAATTGACTGGATTTTACGTTTTTGAGAATTTTGGCCACTGCACTCATACCTCTGCTGACTAAAATTTGAGTGCGGTTTTGACGATATTATGGGCATGGGAATTGGACCAAAGATGTCCAGGGTACATTTGACAGCTTCAAAAGTTCTATGCACACGTTTGTGAATATCTCTTCCCACACCCTGAGGAGGAAATACACAACAAACGAGATTCATGGAATTAAAGATCGACAATATGCGGAACTTTAGGAGGTCTCAGATGTCAGGAGGATGCTACGAAGTGATGAGACTATCGCCGAGGCTATGGAGAGAGAAAGTTGAGGTTTCAGAGTAGGCATAGTTAAAGCTCCCAGATAGTATACCCGTCTATCTGATAGTTTTCTTGTTTACCTGTTGACACCTCCCACTTCTGAGGCAGATCATCGTGCAACTTTGTGTGATACGTTTTTCGTTTCTCACTGGTGGATCCATACAACCATGAAACTGTATGAATAGCAGTCTAGTGGTCGCAGAACTCACCCACGTTGGAGACACGCCCCTACATTCCCACAGACCCTTCTTTCGTGTAGCTCGACAAACCTCGACTGACGGATCCTGATATGCACCACCCTCAACCTTATTGTCCCCCACATGCATAATCTCAGGCGTCTTTTGTGATTTACAGGTGCAAGACAGCCTACATTTTTTCCCCAAAGTCATACGACCAGGACAACTACGCATTCAAGTTGATCAGAGCTTCAAAATACTCGACACAAACAAGACACGGCCGCTTCTCTAAGCTCAGACGAGACACTTCGGTCCCATGCCTCCCCTACAAATTGTGTTGGACAATGCGTACCAACGTGCATTGGTCTTGTACGATGAGCGATCTAGGCAAGTGGAACTTATTCACGACGAAGAGCAGTACTTACAACTGCGATCGAGCACTCCGCAGAGATCACAGAGTCCGTTCCCCGGTGGCAGCAACAGAGAGGGTCAGCTCATTCTAGGAAAGCCCAAACGACCTTCAGTTTCCCCACCAAGACGCCACTCGGAGACTTACTGTGTGACATGCGGGTCCAAGCTCCCCAGTGGATTCAGACAACGACCAGCAGCATCGGCCAACGACTTTGTGGACCGCAACTACTTCCAGCTTCTGGCAGGAGACTTACAACAAAACCATTTGGGATCAAACAGCACCAGTACCACGGGAAGAGCTCAGAATGGAACTTTCTCGAATCCCGTCTATAACAGCATTTCCGAAAACGCATTTCTCCAGGGCTACTTCGATAAGTTCTTCGAGCTGAAACACGAGTTGGGAAGAGGAGGACGGGGAACGGTGTGGTTGGTGGAACACGTTCTGAATGGAGTGTCGTTGGGGTTGTTTGCATGCAAAAAAGTGCCTGTTGGAGATGATACAGTATGGCTGACGAGAGCTTTGTACGAAGTGACTTTACTGAAGCAACTCAATCACCCAAACCTCATTCGATACAACCATGTGTGGCTAGAGACATCTCAATGGTCCCCATTTGGTCCTCCTGTTCCATGTGCATTCATTCTCCAGGAGTATTGTTCGGGAGGCAACCTCGAAGTATATGTGAAAAAGAGAAGAGCTCTCACGCCTTTTGAGGTTGTGAGCTTCTTGAAGGACATTCTTTCCGGGGTTTCCTATTTGCATGAACATCAAATCATCCATCGTGACCTCAAGCCTTCAAACTTCTTACTCAAAGATGAAGGAAACGGACCTGGGACTCCCCCTCAGATTCTGGTGGGTGACTTTGGAGAAGGAAACGTTGAAGGCCAGCATCGATCAAGTACAGGAACCACAGGAACATTGGAATACTGCGCCCCAGAGCTGCTTTCTCGTGACACAAGAGGCAACCTTGGAGAGTTTTCGCGACACTCGGATATGTTTTCAGTTGGACTGGTCTTGTACTTTTTGTGTTTTGGTCACACCCCTTACAGATCACCTCGCGGGGTTGACAGTGGTGCGGTGAACTTCGAGTCCCTCCGAGAGGAAATCTGTACATTCCCAGGGTATGTTGATGGAGAGGAGCAACCAAACTTCCCTATCCCTACTGAGCTTCAGACTCTGCTGACTTCATGGCTGTCCACCGTCCCAGAGGAGCGTATTAGTGCAACGGATGCTTTATTCGTTCTTGAAAACGTGGACTTGAGCACCATCACTGTTGATACTACTGTGTCGACGCGAAGACTGTCCATCAAGCCACTGGTTTCAGACAGCGATGATGATGAAGAGGAGGAGCTTATTGATCAGGAGTTCTTTGGAGAGGTTCCGCCAGAAGTACTTAGCTTGAGAGGAGCTGAGAAACAACGACAGGCACAGGAGAACCGTATCATCAAGTATGGCATCAAGGGCTGCCTGCTGGCAACGAAGATAGCGACCATTGAGCAGGACAAGAACATGAGTCCTGTATTGAGACAGGCGTTGATATTACTGATTGGCTTGGAGTTGCCTCTCAATGCTCAGATGTCGGTTGCATTATTTGGGGTTCACATGATTCTCATGTTGGTTGGCTATTACGGTATATTATGAGGAAACTACTATAGTAATCTGATGACCTCACGACCTAAGGGCATTTAGATCTGCCCATTACGAATACTTTTGATATCATATCGCTACCACATTTGTAAACCTCCGTTTAATCATCATTTCGTTACCATGCATTAACTACTGTGTACGTCATCTTAACAATTACAGCTCTGAGTCTCGGATCCTCCGTTCTTGTTGAGATCCACTCCCTTGGCGCTCATTCTGGGTCTCGCAGTGGAGTTCTCGAACGGCACCTTTCGTGCAATTTCTGTAAACAGCTCCAGCACGTTCTGACCTGTCAGAGCCGAGGTTTCAAAAAACAGAAGCCCGGCCTCCTCGGCGTAGGCTCTGGCCTCCTCTGTAGGCACCTCTCGCTTGTCCTCCAAATCCAGCTTGTTTCCGGCCAGGCCGATGATGATGCCGTCGGCGGCTCGATGCTGGAGCTCCTTAACCCATGCCTTGGATCGCTCCAATGACGAGGCCTGTGTAATGTCATAGACCACCACGGCGCAGTTTGCGTTTCGGTAGTACATGGGTGCGAGGGACTTGTATCGCTCCTGTCCGGCGGTATCCCAGATCTCGAACCGCACCGTCTTGTTGTCTTCCAGCGACACCGTCTGGGTCAGGAAGGCCGCTCCGATGGTGGATTCTCTCTGCTCTAGGAACTCGTCCTTGACGAACCGGGTCACCAGCGAGGATTTGCCCACAAACGATTCACCTGTGTTAGTAAAGACCAAATGAACATCAAGCAAGGTACTTCTGATAAGACTCTGCCCTAGCTGCTCCATTTGTACCCAAAACATCGCTTCAAAGATGCTTTGCCCCGTCTCCCATCTCCACTGGGCTGTCGAGGGTGCTGAAGCAAGGCCGGTGGTGGTCGCAGAGGCTCGTTGTTACTCACCTAATAACACGAGTTTGAACTGTGCAAATCGCTCTTGAGAAGACGTTCTTGGGGTGGCCATGTTTGTTGTATTGCGTTATCGTAGTGGCAGTATGATGGGATGTGGTTATCTGGGAGATACGGTTCAGATCATGTGACGTGGTTCTGCGGTGTAGTATCGCAGCTTGGAGAGGGTGGCTGGGACCAAACGATATACTTGTCGACCGAGGTGCGAAGCAGGACGATAATAGACGCAAAATAAATTCTTGGCAAGAGTGTACTTGTATATTACGTTGGCCAATAGTCGGTCGGAATTAGTGTACCACAGCAGTCGTTTCTACCAGGCCGCACACCGAATCCCTTCTGCTTCTGAAGACGCCACCGTACGAGAGCCATTGCTACAAGTAGCGATGATTGCCACCCATGAAACCCAAAACGGCAACAAGTACACTTGGACCTCTTCACGTCTTAGATGCGCACTTGACTTGCCTGATGGTGGATTCCGTTTGGTGCGGGAACAGTTTCGTAGAAGTGCACAGCTGTCAGCTCGTCAGCATTTAGGGGATGTACCCTAGCGCCTACTGTACGTGCGTAAATGGACGGTGACGAATACACGAAAGCAGTGGAGCATAGGCCGTTCTACATACCGGTGCTTTCTCGTACTACTTGTACTTGCCGTTTATGAGCTACAAGTAGCTACGCTATAGCCAGTTCTGTTCTGCACCCATGGTACCCACTGTACACATCACCTATCGTAGGGACCTGCCGCTTTCGTCATACGTCGCCTACTACAGTACTGTAGCATATCTGCTACCCGTTACATACCCCTATCCGGATACGCCTGCAGCCGTTTATTATTTGAAAACAGCCAGTCACATCCGCAAGACATCCTCTTTATCCTATCTGGCGCATTCTACCGCAGGATCGGACCCCGTTATCTCTCCAACGAATGCAATCGCCTTAGTCTCTTAATGTAGAGCCCCTTAGCCTGAAGCTTGCTCGCAGTATCGCGCACTCCCTGATATGAAACTGTTGGGCCACGATACCAAGGCCCCTCACAATACTTCAGACACGTACAAAAAGAGCCAAGAGTTAAACACATGACGCTCTCGGTCCGTGTGACACGCCCAAAGCATCTGGATTGCTATTACCGCACCCCAGACATCACAAGGCCCTGGTGTCTTAGGCCTTTGGCCGATATGCTTTCAAAAAAAAACCCAGCTCTACTTAATCCAAGTCTGAGTGAAACCTGACAACTCTGAATGTAAAATAGCGATTGTACATACTCCTCTGCGCTTAGGGATCTGGCGTATAAACGAACTGAATCAATACTACAGTAGGAGGCCATTAGAGCTCGAGGTCAGTTCTAGTCAGGCCACAGTCAAGTGGATACGTGGAGCTTAGCCGTCAGTCAGGCGTTCGTTGTTCGCTCAACCGCAACACCTCTAGGGGATCACCTTCGTGGATGTACTTGTAGATAAAAATGCAATAAATAAATAAATACTATGTTTCATGGGCGACTGAGGTTTCTAGTGCATCCTCAGTGGCGTCGCCCTCGCAATTTTGGCAATCATCCCAGTTGACTGGAATCCATCGCGCAGGCACCTGTTTCTGTGCCGTGATGCAGCGCTTGTCGTCAAACTTGGTCACAAACCGCTTTCGAATGCCAAAAACCTTTTCCCACTCTCCGTCGATTCCAGCCTTGAGGCGGTAGAAAGAGTCGGGGTTGTCGGTTCGCGGCGGCAACAGCATGGTGGCTCGACCCACAAAGTCGGGGTCCAGCTTACCTCGCTGTCGCATGAGAGCCTCGGACGCATACACCCGCAAAAAGTCGGGATTCATTCGATGCTCTCGGGGTCGAACCACAGGCAAAAGAGTGGAGCAGTAGTTGTATGTCTTGAGAGGAATGTTTCTGGGAGAGGCATTGGAGGTGGCGGCAGCAGCCTGCGCAGCCTCCTCATGAGAACACCCAGCGTTGTCGGCAGCAGCAGCGGCAGCAGCCTGGTTCAGCTCGTCAGTCATAACCATACACTCATCTGTAGATCGAGGAGAAAATGCAAAAAGCGCCGAGTTGGAGCTCACCTGGGCCTGCTGAGAGGTGGAGAACTTGCTGGCAGCGTTGCTGAAGGCCTTGAAAGACTTGGTGATGTTCGACACCAGCTTGGACCGGGTGGAGACGGATGTGGCGGCCACAGCAGCAGCAGCGGTTGCAGCAGCCTCAGCGTCGGAAGTGCATAGAGCACCGTCGTCAGCTGCGGCGATGGAGCCAGAGACTGAGCCGCCGTCGTAAGATGCAATGGATGCGGCCTTTTTGGGGTACCCGTAGTCCACCCCGCTCATTTCGTCGTCATCGGTGAACGAGGCGAACGACTCGGTACGGGGGAAGCCCAGGGAGGGGGCGTCAGACTCGTCGCCAAACTCGGAGTCGTCTCCAAACTCGGAGAGCGGGTGGTCGGACACGGGAATGGGACAAGCGCATGTCACATGTCGCGACGAGGACGAGGTTTTGCTGGAGAAGGACAGAAGAGAAGTTCGCCGTTTGGGAAGTCGGGCAAGAGCTCGAATGGAGGCAGCAGCAGACATGGCCGGGGAGTTGTTGTTGTGGTTGTTAGTAGAGGGTGCGGTAGTGGCGGCCGGGAGAGCCAGCACAGGTGCAGTAGTTGTGTCGTTATTGTTGACAGTAGTAGAGACTGCTGTGTCGTTAGAGACCACAATAGTGTCATCTTCGTGTGTGGCAGCTGAGGTGGTGGCGTCGTCAGTGGGAGCGCTGGTGGCCAGAGCAGGGTCGTAGTCGATGCTGCTGGCGGAGCTGATGGAGCTGGCAAACATGTCGTCAGGCGGGCTCGTGGCATAATAAGGTGGCTGAGAGTCGCGAGCCAGTCCCGAGAGTCGCTGCATGAGGCCGTTTGTGTCGTTGTAGGTCTGACCAAACAAGGATTCATACTCGTCGTCGTCGTCATTGTCGTTGGACTCTGATGAATACACCATAGACAAATGAGGCGGGGTGATGGACAGACGGCCCAGAGTGATGCCGGTGCCCATGACGTAGGGGTTCTCACGCTCCATGATAGTCACATGAGATCCCGAGGGAGTCAGATGTGTAGCACCACGGACGTTTTCATTCGTCTCGGGCTTGTTCAGGCTCTGAGTGGTGGACACTGTGGAGGCCGAAGAGACCTTTCGGGAGCTCTTGTGATATGTCTCATCATCTCCGTCATTTCCGTCACTACCTGCGTGGTCCACATGTGATGTTTTCTTCTTGCTCTTCTTTCGTCTTCGTCCGATAGGGATCTGTGTCGATAGCAGCAGTTCGTTGACGCTGGGGTTGATTGTCCGGCGAGGGACGGGAGCTAGCCCTGAGCCCCTGTTTTCAACAGTTTTGAGGTTCATGGGGTAGGGGTGTGTGTATTTGGCAGCAACGTCGAGAGTGTCGAGAAATTGTTGAAAAGTTGCGATCTGTCGACTGTGTGTTTCTTCTGACTCAGTCGATAGTCGCTGATCGATAGTCGGAGTGTCGTAGGGGGGGGGTTCTTTCAGTATATGTGTAAGCTAGTACTTCTGCCTTGTTCGAAAGATAACGTGGCAAGGGTGAAGAAGTGGAAGGATAAGGGGAACAGCGTCGAGTAAATGCTGTGAGAGACCGGGAAATGTGATTTGCACCACTTGTCTATAAGTTGTTGCCACCCGCGGTTGTGTGTGGGGTTAGGAATGGGGTCCAACAGTCGGTAGCTAGCAAAATGTGTTTTTCTGTAGCCAAAGCGAATAGCCACCAATATATTGCAGGTGTAGTCATAAGGTTCACAAAAGGGAAGGAGTCGTTGGAAGCCTATTTTTTCCGGGAAATGGCGCTACTACAAAACAGACAACAGACTCACACGCTAATCTGATCCATGCGTTTTCTAGACGGGATTCCGAACCCACCTCTCAAGCGAGCCCAAAAAGCGGTCTAATCTGGGTTGGGCTCGGGAGATTATAGGTCTGGTGCCACGCTAGCACTGGCGTCCCCTCCCCCTCTCCCTCATGGAGCCAATACCATGTAGAATGTTTGGCGTTTCCTTCTTCCATGCAAGAAATGCACACTCACAGGTAAAACAGAGTAGCGATTTGCACTCACTCACTTTATCCTGGAGGTTATCATGGTTGGGGCTAAAGAAGATACGTAGAGTTGACAGATAGCTTATCGTGTAGGGGGGGAGGGGGTGGCAGCATGAGGTACAAAGAGCAATGTGGTGGAAGAGCCAGAAATGCGCTCCTTACGGGGCGATAAAATATCTGGTGTGTTTCAGAGCCTCGCATCGCTCTCTCTCTGCTAGCCAGCCTTCCAGCAGCAAATTAAATCTCGTCACAGGAGCCTACGCCCAAGCTGCATCAAAGACCTGTTGTTGAGTGCACAAGGGACGCACGGTGTGTCATGTCTCTGTGGGTCCTACGTCATGGGATGAGCCGCAGGAACACAAGTCGTGAGAGCGCATTCTATTAGCGACGGCGGAATTTATACGTGTGTAACCCGACCGTCTTGGCCGCGGAAAAGGCCGATGGTGCCGAACCGAGACAGACGGTAGGGGTCCCCCAAATGGCTCTGGGGCTTCAGGGTTAACCTCGCTGTTCGATTCCACCTTCTTTATCCAGCAAAGAGCCATCTGACTTATCTTGGGGGTTACCCGGTACACGGCATTAGCGGACGACAACAAGGTGACAAACGGCTCTTGCTGATCCGAGGGGAGGCGCGCTCTCTCCAAAGGTAAAGCCCGCCTCGAGACTCCAGAATTGGTTAATGGATTGGTGGAGGCGCCAACCAAAAGCCTGAGCACGAAAACAAGGCTCTGCAGACAGACACAGTGCAAAATTGAGCAGAGCCTCTGTGTGTATCGAAAAATAAACGTGGCTGGGGGAGGGCACCACTGTGGACCCACACACACCATGTAAGAGATGAAAGACCCACCCCCTAGAGACCGGCCCCGAGACCCGTCCCCGCGGGCCCCCCTATTAGACGAGACGAATTATTATCGCGATACGTAGAGAGCGATACGATATCTTGCGCGTGTCACCGGCTTAGCCTCGTACAGTAATATTTTTTCCCACCCGCTGCGCTCCCATTTTGGGCCCCTTTCTCGATTCTTTTGGCCCCTTGCCCATTATTGTTTATGTTTTGGTTCGTCTTGTTTCACTGGTGCGGATCGTAAAGTGCGGAGTCCTCGCACCCTTGCCGTTAGCCGCCGCCACTGAGTGTGTATGGCTACTCTTTGTACAGTGCAGCCGCAAAAGCCTCCCTCCACACTCCACACCGTACAGTGTGCCACGTGGGTTGCAACGACAATGAGGAGACAGAGCCAATCTGCCAGAGTGGCAGCCCTTTTTGACAAGACCCTGAAAACGACCATGTTACATGACACCATGGCGCAGCAGTGGGTGACACTCTGGCTGCGCAAAACGTCATAGCCTCTGTTAGCGGCCTTCTCCAACGCTGTGGTGGGTTCTGTTTTCGGGCATCTCCTCTTGCTGTCACCGTCCTTAGCTACATGCCATAAGTACACCGTGCAACTTTCGGTACAACGGTAACTGAACGCTTGCTGGCTCATATGGGATTTCGCCAGTCGGAACGTTAACAGATGGGGTAATAACCCTCCAAGCACGAAAACGAAAACCAATGCGAATGCGAGCGTAATTCTGTGAATACAGCTCGTGCTCCGCGCCCCCTGTAAAGGACCCGTCAAACTGCGACGCGACCTTCCACCAGGCACACGTTCGGCTCGGCGTCTTTAGTGTTTCATTCCACTTCGAGTACACTCGTAATTATGACAGCAAAGATCTACCTGTTGCTCCATCAATTTGACGGGACTCTCCCACTCACTCTCTGGACCACCCACCCACGTATCCTACAATAAGGCTTGATATGTCTTTTAGCATTCCATACAATAGGAGGAGGTCCTATTAAGCTGCCGTACAGAATAGCAAGGCATACCAAGCGCAATCCTTGTCATAGAACAGCGCCCCAAAACATCAACATTGGTTGCCACCCGACACCCCTATCATTTTCCAGAGTATACGTCCGCGGAAACGTCAAGAGTGTGAAACAAAAAAGCCGACGGAATCAGTCATCGGAGAAGCGGAACCAGCGTTGCATCACCCATGCTACATAACTTTTTAGACTCCCAATTCCCGCATCCTCACTGTCTCTCCGAACGTCCATATACGCACTCCCTAAAACCTAACCTGGGGGAGCAGACGGAGGACGGAAAGAAAGAACGGAAAGTCGACCGAAAGACGAGTCCAGCGCGACCTCCATTTCAAGTGCAATGGCACCAAATCTTCAAGGGGCTGGTACTGAAACTTCCAAGGATCTTCCTATCTGTCATTGCCCTTGCAAATCTACCCCTGTCTCACCATTTGGTGCCTGTCAGAAACGTCATTTTTCCTGGTAGACCCAAACGCTACACCCAAAAAATTCTGTAAATAGCTTTCGGTGCAAGTTTCGGGCTCCGGTATGATACTTACTTCTCAAGAGACTATTTAGACCCTCCAGGCATAGCCTGGTCAAGTCCCAACGAAAGTAGTTGACGCATTGCTTGGTCGCAACTCTCTCGTTAAAAGCCGCTAGCTCCAAAGCCTAACTCTGCTGTGGAAAAAGAAACCAGAAAAAGAAACCCGAGAAGCGAAACCCGTCCTGGAATAATGCCCCAACCAGCTGTAATTGCCTCAGTGAAATGTTATATCTGGTGTAACGTGGCGAAACGGTCTCAATAGGAGCATGTCGGCAAATACTACCCCCCTCCTCTTGACAGATCACGTATTTTGCTCTTCTCTACACGTTGGGCTAACTGGTTGACGTATGTACTCCGTGCACAATTTTCCCAACGGTTCTTTCAAGTATACGCCGTAGACGTAAGGGATGCATGCCAATGTCCGTGAATCTGGCCTTTTCGAGCGACAGACCATTCGAGGCACAAAAGCAAAACGCGTGCATAATATATGAAATGTTAGAGTGCCGTCTATGCCTACTGGTAGTATGCTGGCGTGGTGGCCCATTAGATTTTCCGAGACCGTGCCGGTGTGGCACTCGTGGGAATGCAAATCGGAAAATTGGGCCATTTTAATTATTGCTCAACCGGTTATTGGAGGCTAGAGGATATAGATGGGCAGTGAATGATGTTGGGCCCTTGGCAAATTGGTCAGATACAAAGGACTCCTTCTGTATCACTACAGGTGACTGTTCCTGGCTTAATATCTCATTGACATCTGTCAGCTACAAACGGAGGTCGACGTGTGACGCCGAGGTGTGAGACCAACCTGTCTCGGATGGTGGGCAGTATAACACCCAGTAACAGATCGACAGTCGAGATAGCCACAGTCGACGATGTTTCTCGATGCCATTTTGCGAGTGCCGTGCGTAACCTTGAGGGTAGCAACCAACCACCACAATTAATAAACAAGGCGCGGCTGCAGTTATCTTCGGTAGTTGCTATCTCGATCGCACATACCCGCGGCTGCCTTGTTTCTACCCCACAAGTGCCCTTTATCGCGTCGCACGTCGGGGATCAAGGCCTGTTTGGCTTCGGTGGCTTGAAGCCTACCAGCGAATATAAGAGGTGATTGATCCTGTGGCTGAGGAGTGAGCCTAGGGGAAGACAAGGATGAGATAAGAGTGAGGGGAAGCCTTTGGAAAGACGGGCCCGGTTCGTTCTCGATTGTGGCAGTGAGACAGGGTCAAAGGGGTGTACCTATCTCTTGAGACAGACGTCCTGAGAATACATACCGGCATGTATGTATGGGTACCAGTATGTATTGTACGAGAACGTGTACTTCCTTAAAGTGAAGGATCACTTAGTCAGCTCCCTCTGTTAGTCTAGTGTCGACTGGATTATTCATTACAACTGAGACCAGTTACAGGCCAGTACCAAGCCACAGGTTGTCTTAGGACCGAACTACGAGTACTTGAAATGCAGTATTGGTATGTACTGGTGCGATCACTCCACGGCCAAGAGCACATCCAAGAATGATATAACTTACCATGCCATCACAATGGTATGCTGTTGCCTATCGTGGAGACTTCTCCGCACATACTGTACTACAAGTTAACCCTCCATGGAACCCTTCCTCTGATTCCAGTCACTCCGTCTACGCCATTCCGATTGTATAGGTACATTGATGTGAAATTTACATGTATAAATAGATGGCCTGTGGGCTTTTTGCTAGACCGGGGCCGATTCGAGACGCTGCTACGACCCATCTCCCAGTCGATGAACGAGACCCTCTCTATGTGTCGTTTGAGCGGAGGTGCTGGTGCCTGCCTGGGAGGAGTCGGTCAGACGTTGTGTAGGTGCAGGAGCAGCATACTCAGTGTTGTGCTCGTCCACATACACTTCTTCGGTCCGTTCACGGCTATCATCCAGCCATCTCTGAACATAGACCCATGGGGGAGCCAACGGTCGAGATCCGCCTGAAAACTTGGGATACACATCTTCGAGGAAGAAGATGACGTGGCCAATGAACATGCCAATGAGCTCGAAGATGAGAGTCTTGTCTCGGCCGCTAAGACCAGGCTCTTGGGGAATATCATCATGATGGGACACCTTGATGGGTCTGCCTCGATGGTCTCGACCGGGACCCTCGTCGTTGGCAATGTAAGACATAGCCAGAGTGACCCATGGCAGGTAAGGTGCTGTGAAGGTGAAGACTCCGAGTAGCGAGACCCGAACACCTTCGTTTCGGCGAGCCCACAGGTAAGTGATGGCCGATAGAAGTGACGACCCCAAGAATGGAGGGGAGATTTTGGGGAATGCAACTGCTATGAGAAGCAGGTTTGCGGCCGCAAAGAGCATGATCCAGGCATACTCCGCGACGTTGTGTCGGTAGCAACCCTCCTCCAGCATTCGTGGGTGGCGGGAAAGGAAGTAGGCCCTTAAGGCCAGGTCGATGTTGAGCTTTCCAAAGTAGAAAAACGGCGTCACGAACCGCCAGTACTCGTGACGTTGCACTATGCCCTTCCACAGAAAGATGTAATGGATCTCGGACGCAAAGCCCAGAAATTGAAGCAGACCCAGAGTGAACACTCCTCCGATAAACGTCATTGTCACGGGGGGCAGCTCCGTGAGCTGTTGTACAGCCATGTCCATTTTCAAAGAGTCTTTTTTCTTGTCGTTGGTCTTTGTGTGCTGTTTGAAGAAAGACTGTGGTTGCTGAGATGTGATGTGATGTGATATGATGTGATGTGATGTGGTGATGTATCAAGTACGGTAGTGATGATGTAACAGAGAGTGGTGAAGTGACGTGGAGGAGAAGCACGTTTAAGGTTGTTATCGAGGGTTCTTGACTAAGCTCGAAGAGGGAGTGTTGGGGTGGTGGTGTGAGGGTTAAAGGGTGTCATTTTATGCGTGTTTGTGTATTTAATGGCTCTATCTTATTTTTGGAGTTTTTGCGGATCAAAAACACCCAAAAATCCTTCTTTTCATACCCAAGTTTCCAAAGTCACTTCTTCGTCCTTCCTTTCCCAAATTTATGGAACAAGGTCCTGAACATTGGAGTTTATGTCTCTCACTAAGAACGATGTGACGTGACTAAGAAATACCCGAGCAAAGGACGGAGATAAATTAGCTACGCCAAGCTGTTACATTACGGATACTCAAAGCAATCACCCACTCTTGTATGCGACTTCCCTTTCCCGCTCACACTTGCCTTCATTCCATCATTATAACTTATATACTTGCACCGTTGGGTGGTTACTTCTTCGCCATATCCTTCTTCATCTGTCGCAGATCCGGAGGCTGCTCAATGCCGAGCTCTCGTCTCAGCTCCTCAGCGTCCTTCTCGAGAACCTCTTCCCAAAAGACATTGATGACAGGCTTGGAACGGAAGCCGTTGTAAAGAGCCCACGGAAGGTAGACGTCAAAGTATCGCTGTCGCTGCTTGGGCTTGAACTTGAGGGGAGTAAGAACCATACCCAAGCCGCTCATGGGCAGACCGGTGTTGGCCCATTCGAAAGCCTTGAGAGCCAGCTCTCCCTCCATGATGATAGGCAGGCCGGTAAGGGCATGGTAGAAGTCGTGGGACTCTCGGTACCGCTGCATGACATAGGCGCACTCGGGATCATCAATGTATCGCACCTGAGCCCGGGTATCAGGAGACACGCCCTCCTTGTCCAGCCAGTCCACGTATGTTCGTCCAATGCTTCCTTCCTTCATGTTTCGCAGCTTGTTGAGATCCAGACTCTTACTGGTCATTCGGGGCTGTTCCCGCAGCAGACGTCGGCCGGTCGGGTCCTTGAGCATCTGCTCTCGCAGCTTGTAGATGAAGTAGGGCTGGGCAGTGGCTTCTCCGAGAGTGGCCACCAGATCACCTCTTCGCGAGTCGAAAAAGGTGCCAAAGCCGCTACCTACAGCCAGCATGGCTCGTCCTAGACACGTGAGGGGCACGTGCTCGGGGTAGGACTTGGGATAGTTGCCATTGAGCAGCGTTCGACGCTGAATCGGCGCCAACAGAGTGGTTTTGGGAACCGTTCGGAACATGTTTGGAGGAGGAAGTGATTCACTTAGAGTTGGTGGACTGATGTGAGAGATAAAGTTGATGCATGAAGCTGAGCAAGTGTGAGGTGGAGTGCGGTAGCACTGTTTCATTAGTACTGTTCGTGGACATTTTGAGAATGTAAATAGCTCAAGATATTCAGTGGAATTTTCACCTTTAAATGGACCCCTTTTTTTGCAAACCGGCCAACTGGAATGTCGAATAGATGTTGTATTCACCGCCGTGTTTTTCAGACGTCCTTCAGTAAGTTCAAATCCAACATGCAGCTCTCACTGCACACTGTTCACTCTAGACACAACCCCTCCACCAGCACAACATGGCTCATCTCTCCTGGTACCTGGACGATCTACAAACATTGGTTCCAGAGACTATTTCCAACGGTCTCAAGCAATGTCTGCTTTCACTCACAGCCCCTGACGACTCGCCCCTGCCACCGTTCAAGCTGCCGGTCTCGTCTCACGCCTCAGAGACGCTCAAGGGAGTCGTGTGCCGAAGTGGAGCGGCCATTACCGCCACAGACATTCAGCTGAAATTGCATTCTCTCAAGAACAAGTCGTTCACGGTCAGAATCAACCCGAAAACAGACGGGTACCTGCTCAGCCAGATAGACAGCTGCATCAACCATGTCAGCCTGGCTCTGGACCAATGCGACGCCATTCTCGACTCGCGAGACCCCGAATATCTGAATCTGCTGGCTCAATCGCTTATAAGACACATAAACGAAGCAGTGGCATCAATCAACTCACCTGTCGTGCTGCTGGAGAAACCCACTGAACCAGCAGGAGGTATCCCTAGCAATACCGCTTCTCGGTGTCCTACTCCTAACCCCAACATCTCGCACACCAGCCAGTCCATTCCCGTCTCTTTATCAGGAGCTCCTCACTCTACTCCCTGGCTGTTTCCCAACACGCCTCCAGCAGACTGCTTCAGTCCCAATCTGCCTCCGGAACTCATCGTCGAGTTCTATATTGCCAAATGCGCCATTGTGGTGGATGTGCATGTCGTGGACAGGGGCGTCAGTCGAGCCGGAACTCCCTCTCAGGACCCCTCTCCCTCGTCTTCCTCTGCAAACTTGACTGCGCTTACTAACCTCTTCAAACGAACACCTGTGGCCTCCAATACCGCTCCCAGAATCACATACAACGGAGAACAGGTGAGCGAAGTGGAACGGGTGGTTGTGGACACTAAAGATCCCATTCTCATGTCGATAGAGGCCAAGTTGAGTGCCATCAAGTCTGCTGCCTATCGTCTGCATCGAAACTTGGCGGCTGTTTCTGGGGCTAGCGAAGCTGAACAGGTCATCATGCCCGTCAAGGAAGAGGTGTCTGCTAGCTAACTATTAGCTAACGAGACAAAACATATATATTTATTGAACATTTCAGTACTCGTACATACAGTGTACGACACCATACTTCATATATCATCATATTCGTAATTCATACTATACAGCTGTGGATGCTACTCCAGTGATGCCAGCTACCCACCGATCAATGTGTTCTCGGAAAAACTTGTTTGCGACCACAAAACCAATGCCCAAAACGAGCACCGTGATGGACGCAAACATCTTTTGCTTGTGCGGCTTGGTGTCCTTATGCTCGTCCAATTGTTGTTTGTGATGCTCCAGCTGTTGCTTGTACTCGTCCAGCTGCTGCTCAATCAGAGACAGCTGGATTGTGGAAGACTCCGCCTGCTGTTCGGCGACCTCGGCTCGTTCTCGCAGCCTGGCATTCTCAGCCTGGGTCTCGCTGACGTCCCGCTTGAGCTGTGTCAGCGCCTCGCTGTCCGAAGAAGAGTTGGAAACTGCTCCGGCAACTCCGGCAGCCCCAGCGACTCCAGCAGCTGCTGCTACGCCTCGTGTTCGCTCGAGTTCGGTCTCCAGGTCGCGAATCTTTTCCTTGCCCTGTCTCACCTCAGACTCGAGTTCTCGCACCCGCTGCTGAAGCTCCACACTGGCGTACTCCTTCATCTGCTCGTTTCGCTCGTCCTTGAGACTCTTGTGTTTCTTTTGCTGGCTCTGGATCTGAGACAGCATTTTCCGCACACTATCGAGCTTGGCTGTTTCCACACGTGTGCTGTGAATCTGTTCAGCCAATGTCTTGACAGCATTCTCAATGTTGGACGACGAAGAAATTCCAGACTTCATGAATAGACCTCCAACGGAGTTCCGCGAGTGACCCAGAGCCAGATCCTCCAGAGAAGTGTCCACATCTCCGAATAGTGCAACGTCCAGAGCTTCGGCCTTCTTGGGACGCGTTCGGGAAGAAGGACCCATCAATGTCTGCTGGGCTTGCGAGGTGAGACTCTGGTTTTGTGTCAATTGCTGATTGTTGTTTCCGCCATTGTTTTGAGAGACCACTCCGCTCCCGTTGCCCAGAACATTGACTTGTGTGAGAGAAGAATCTCCAGACTGCAGACTCATGACACTGATGCGTTCCACCACGGCGCTGATCTTTCTGTGTAGAAGCGCAGAGCCGTCGTTGTTGGCAATGTCGATTCCGAGCTCCAGCATGTCGTTTCGTTTGAGCTCGTGAGGCTCCGATTCCCGGCCGTCCTGGCTCAGACGCTCGCCGTTGATGTATGTTCCGTTTGACGACTTTGCGTCCTTCATCCACACCTTTCGGGTCAGCTTGTCGGCCCAAATCTCCGCGTGTTGTCGCGAGAGCACCCTGGAGTCAAAGTAGCCATTGTCGGGGGAGGGGAGGGTCTTTTGAGAGGTCTGACGGCCCAGCTTGAGAACCTCGGGGTAGAATGGAAGCACTAGAGACTTGCGGTCAAACGTGTTGTTTCGAGACGACAGCACGATGACAACGCAGTACTGGCTTCGCGCGGGGGTGATGCCCAGCTCGCTGGCAGATGATGCAGACGTGTTTCGGGTTCGGCGTCTGGGAGGGTCAGACGGAGCGGTTGTAGTGGCAGCATTGTTGTTGTTGCTGTTGTTGCTGTTGTTGCTGTTGTTGCTGTTGTTGCTGTTGCTGTTTGTGACAGGATTAGATGAAACAGGAGTCGTGCCTGCTTGAGTGGATGCTGGAGTGGCAGAAGCTGATCTGGTAGGAGTACCTGTGGCACCTGCGCCTGTAGCACCCTGTGCGGCGACTTGTGAAACACCTTGTGTGGCGCTTGTGGCCCCCGGAGCTGGGTTGGGGGGTGCACTGCCACCGTTCACTCGTTTAGGAGCAATGGAGGAAGAAGACGAGCTGGCGGGAATGCTGGAAATGCTGCCACTGGAGATACTGGCGTTGGCAGAGCTGGCGCCGGCGCTTGTCGACGTTGTGGAGGCCGTTGCAGACGCGGTACGGGGGTACACGGAGGGCGCGTTGACAGGCAGCTCTCGGTCTGCCGGCTGCACGGTGGCCGAGCTGTCCACGGAGTTGAGAGATGACACTGAACGTGCGGATCGTAGTGAGCCGTTTTCACGCATGTCGTTTTGGGGGTAGAGAGCTTGGGGTCGTGTTTCTGGGTCTGTAGTGGGTTTCCCGTTGGTTTCGGTCGTTCTTGTCTGTGTCACAAGCTCTCTGTCGATACCAAGTGTCTTTTTGTAGCGGATGTTTCCACACCGCGTCTTGTTGTTCCGTCTGTTTGGTTCTGCAGAGACAAAGTTAGACTCGTGGATAAGGAGTGGAGATGCCAACTGAGGGAGGTGCAAGTTGTACTGTTAGCTGTACAGAGTTTTGTGTGACGTCAGAAGTTGGGGGATGGCGATGCAGCAAGAAGAAGAGAGTCAGCTGAAGTTGATGAGCAGGAGAAGATCTGATTTCTTTCAGCTATACTTTGTTTGTCGCGTTGGACCGTGTCAACCCGCAGCTTTAGTCCATGTACTGTACTTACAGTTACGTCAAGTGGGAGTGTTCAAGTGGGAGTGTTGTGAAAGTGTCTCTCAAGTGTCTTACTCGAGAAGTGAAGTAAAGAATTACTGCAAGAAGAGAGCCTATCTGTGAGATAATATGAAGGAGCAGTAAACAGATGAATAACGAGTGAAAAAGATCGAACAAGACCCACTTAGATGAAGTTCTCACTTTCTTCTCTCTGTGTAAACCTAACACCACTCCACTTACATCCATAAATGCTTCCTAACATCGTCTCCTTTCACAAGCGTTACTACGATGTCACGCTTTCCCACCCTTGGTTGCTGTTTGGAGAACATGGGGTAAAAGAGAGACGTACAAGTCTACTTGTACAAAGAGACGACCTGAGACAATCATGTGGTGAGATCAGGGCTTCCAGCTTGTCATTAAATTCATTAGTAATCGCTCCAACAAAACTACAGAATCGTCACGAACCACTCTCGGTCGATCCCGAACTTTCCCATGGAGACAAACACCTCAATCGATAAGTTGTGAGACGTGGTTGCTGATGTAATATCAAGACAACCGAGGAGACCAACCATCTATTTTTCTCACATGAACCAATTCTCTCACCTGTTATTCAACCCTTGAGTTCTTCTCACTCTTGGTTGTACTGGAACTGTACACAGTATCAAGCAACTCGGTTACTGTAGATCTGATAAACAGAGCAGTCTGGATGGCTTGAAAGGGATGCGCAAAACGCTTCAGGTAGATACGAAAACGACTTGCTAATACACCACGTGATCAATTTCTGCCAGTGAAACCACCATTTACGTATCAACTACCATCACGTGACTCTAAGGAACAAAATAATACCCCCTCCCACCCAGCTTACTCATCCGCCTCGCCTCGCCTCTGGTCCCAAAACCCAAACGCACACAACCTAAATTTCCGAACTTCTTTCAATTTATCAGACCATTGTCTGCCTCCACTACAACACACTCTATACATCATGTTTCGAACGGTGCGAAGCTGCGCCGTGGCTGTGCCCGCCCGAATCTCGACCCTGCGAGCTTACCACTCCATCAACCTCATCAACACAAAGCCCACCGAGGACTACAACCCCAAGACCAAAAAGCTGCTAGACGCGGCCATGGATCTGGTCCCCAGTCTGGGATTCACCGACCAGGCTCTTACCCTGGCCTCCAGACGTCTGGGCTACACCGACACAACTCCCCTGGTTCTGCCCAAGGGTCCCCTCGATCTAATTGTGTACCACCTGCGACGAGAACGAGAGAAGCTGGCTGTGGCCGGTGAGACCGCTCCTTCCGATCCCCCCGCTGCACCCAAGACCCCCGATTTCCGAACCAAGGACCAGCGACTCGACGACTCCTGCCACGAGCTCATTGTGCAGCGACTCAAGGGCAACATCCCCGTCATTGACCATCTCGACAGCGCCCTGGCTCTCATGGTCCAGCCCCAGAACATGGCCGAGTCTCTCAGCGAGCTGGGAGCTCTCAGTGACGAGATTGTGCACCAGGCTGGGCACCGATCCTCCGACTTTGACTGGTACACCCGACGAGCTTCCATTTCTGCCGTCTACGCCGCCTCCGAGGTGTACATGTGCCAGGACAAGAGCAAGAACTTTGAGGACACCTGGAAGTTTGTCAAGAGCAGTCTGGAGGCCCGACGAGGGCTGCAGGAGGGAGTTGGAAACGTGGGCCAGTGGGTCAGCTTCCAGGGCATTGCCTCTGTCATGGTCATTCGGTCTCTGATGACCCGGTTGTAGGTTGGTTGGCTACAACAAGTGGTCAATCGCGTGGCTGATATCGCATAGCTAAATAGATGAATTATGAGTATATGGGTTAGTTGTACTCGTAGATGTAGCCTTGCTGCGTACGAGAATTGGGTTCCACATTCCGAGGAACATCTAGACCCGTTTAGGACTGATTGATAAGATAGAGTTTCGAGCTCCAAAAATTGACAAATGATCTTTTGCATCTCAGTGGAGAGCGTAACAGGTTGTAAGATGAACCGATAATAATCAGTTCATGAAGTGTCACGTGACCGTAAACCAGTTGGGGTTTGCTCGATGTAATTTCACTCATAATCTGTGTCTTGGACTACAGTAGTATTTCGGTTTGACCTCTGAGCTTAGAGTCCTACCTACTCTACTTGTAGCTCACTGAACGCGACTAATGTGATTAGTAATCGTGATATTGGAGTTCTACATTTTGTAGCTGGTCCTGACCGCCACTGTACTTCCAACTAATGTCGATCTATAAATACATCTTGACCATGGATAGTGTGCATCCCAGGTGCCAAGTGCGCAGCACACTACTGGGCGAAGTCAAAAGCCAGGTGGAGAAAATAAAAATAATGTGGAGAAGTATTGTGGGGTCAGAGTGGGTCAGTTTGGGGTTTTTATTATTTCACTGGGTTTGTCGTGTAACTGCGGTTCGATTGGTGGTAGTTTTGTGTCCCTTCGATGACTTTCAAGCGACTTGATGGGGCATGTCACTGTTCTCATTGTTAGGAGGATGATGGCGTGAAAGTGATCTAAATACGCTCGTTCGGAACGCGTTTTTGGACATTTTCGCCCGGATTCTCGCTCTTCTCTCCGCCCTCCGCCTGCTCCACCAACCAACGCCGATCCATTAGAAAGTGAGTGTTTCTTGTGTCTCTCGCGTCGCTCTCTTTCATTCTCTTGCAATGCTGTCCTGTTCCAATAGTCGTGCTTTTCAGACGTATGCACACAGCCTCGTATGGGTTCAAGTGGACAGCGCATTGTTGGGCATGTGAGACTTCAGGATCGTTATAGTCCGTTCTAGCTCGTGCTACTGGACCATTTTTTCCCGCCCTTTGCTCTCAGACGATCGTCAACCTCCTAAATTTCACTTTTTTCTCTCTCTGCCCAAAATTTCTCTTGCAGACGTGGAAGTTCACTGTCAGCCGTGTGTCCCAAAAAGTTACGTGGTGATATGTGGCAGAATGGAGTGTGTTGGGGTGTACGAGAACGTCATTGTTCAAATAGGAGAAGCCAGGTGCAGTTGTTTGAGGAGGAAACATGCCCAAAACGACATCAAAACGCTTGAAGCCCATAGCTGAAACGCCGAGTAATAGACCGCGGTCGTTATAAACACCTAGCCACGCCTTTTATCCCAAACTAATGAGAGCCATCGCCAACCCAACCCACAAAATCAATTTACCCACCCCCTAACCCTCAAACCTAAGCCAAATAATTATCCCTTGATTCGAAGCGTGTCTAAATATTGGGATATAACCGTGTACAAGAGAAATCGTCTTCCTTTTTTTATCCACACAACCCAACACACACTCGGAGTAGCGATTGCAAGCGACCTGGAAACGACAAAAAAACGGCCGCAGACACCCACAAAAGCCCCTAGCCGCCCAAAAAAAACGAAAAAATGTTCTCCCTCTCCTTCACCACCCTCACACTCGCTATTCTGGTGGTTCTGTGGGCATCGTCAGCTTTTGGAGCCAACGCAGACTCCATTCTCGATACCTCGCACGTCAGCAACCACTGGGTGTGGTCCTTCACCGAGGACTCCATCGCCCTGAGCGCAGCCATTGCTCTGCTCTTCACCTACTCCATCATCAAGGTGACTCACAAGGTGGTTCTGGAGCCCTCCAGCAAGTTCATCGTCACCACCTTCCCCGAGTACATCAAGCTGACCCAGGACAGTGCCCAGAGATAACTGTTGTGTTATTTGGTTATTTGGCGCTGTTCCGTGGTGTATTCGTTTTGTTTTGATATTGATTGTTTGCTGAAAAGGGGGCCTCCTACAAACTCGACCCAGCTCCCCAGCTATCCCAGCTGAAATGTATAGATTGTAATTTATTGTTTGTTATTGAGACGGAAGGAAGGATGGAAGGAAAACCTGATGATGTGGTACAAGACACCCCGAGGTGATCTCACAGCTCTAACCGGAGACAATGGTTCATGAGCATGTGTTGAGGCACAAGTTGTAGTTGCAACGAGCAGTATTGAGGCTGGTGCCCATCAGCTTTCAGTCTGTCTTGAATGGTAGGCGTGGAGAAGCTTGACAGTACAGTAGCTACCGTACTTGGCATCTCCAGGTAGCTACAGTGTGAATAGAAAGGATTCAGTCGATTGATGCCGTCTATCGACGTGTTCCTGAATTACTATGTTCCTGAATTACTATGTCGCGTAAAGTGCTTTTCAACTCCGGTCCCTGATCTGCGGCTTTGATGCGATCCAATGGTAGAACGAAGCTGTCGGTTTCACATGGTCAACCTCACCATTTCGCTGCCACTCCTCTTACACTTGTTGATAACATTTCCAGAGTGCATTCCTTAATTGATGTTCAACAACCCCTGAAAGGAAATTAAGGGGCAGTGAGGGGAAGAAAATATGCGGAGACGGAATGCACTCAAGGAGGGTTATATATCCAGTGTTTTCTCCAGACCTCCGACCGATTCCTACAATTGCAAGTACAGTACGCCCAAATGATGCCGCTCACAAAAAACACTCGCTCATCTCTCAAGCCATATAGAGTTCCATATCGCGTTTTTAGGTTGGTGACCGATTCCGTTTCCAACATGCCATCCACAACATCGACACACGCCTGAAAATGACCAACACGTTGGAAGATTCGATCGGGAGCATGCAAAACTGCGTGTCCATTGTCCGAGACACGTCGCTGAAACTGCGGTCACGTGCCCAGACACCCGAGGAAACAGAGCGGATCAAAAAGGTGCTGCAGCTAACGCGAAAGTACGAGGAGGTGACCCAGAGCGAGGTTCTGGCGGCCCAGCAACGGCAGGCGGCTGAGATTGCTCCCCAGGTCCAGGATCTGATCGACGGAGTGGAAAAACAAATCAGCAGTATGCATTCCAAGGAACGGAAGCTCAAGTCGCAGTCTGAGCTGAACAAGAGTCGGTTGGAGCAGTTCCCCATGACCAGGAGAGAAGTGGTGGACGTGTCCCGAGAGCCTGAGCATGTCGCGGAGGTCACGGACGATCAACTGCGGGAGCTGGAAGAGTTACAGCAAGAACGCGAGAAGCTGAAGATGGAAATCAGTCGACTGAACCTTGAAAAGCGAAAGAGCGTGTATGGAAAGCTGCCTCAGTGAGAAGGAAAGAGGTGTGCGGAGGTATTTATTTTAATTTATTGACCAGATGTCTGCTGCAAGCAGTGTATACAGTCCACCTGAAGCAGAGCTCTTAGGACTGTAGACCATTTGGAAGGAAATTATGGTAGGCCTATCAAGGCCATAAGTAAAGTCCTCCAATTCCCATTGACGGCTTCTCGAGACACCATCTCTAAATTCCATGTCTCTTGAAACGCCTACTCGTAGTACTTGCACCCTCGTCAAATCAAAACAATCAGTATATACATAGGCCATCTATCTCTAAGCCTTCTCGACTCTCTTGTAGTTCACGTCCAGGTAGTTGGCCAGAGAGTAGGCGTAATCGTGAACAACCTCCTCGTACTTGACGGGAGGACCCTGCTCGTACACGTTGGTCACCTTCTTGTCGTCCAGTCCACAGGGCACAATGTGGTCGAACCACGACAGGTTGTTGCTGACGTTGAGGCAGATACCGTGGCTGGTGATGTTTCGTCGAATGTTGACGCCAACAGCAGCAATCTTGGACTCTCCGTCCATGGTCCACACTCCGGTGTTTTCCGTTCGGGTGGTGAAGATCTGGTACTGGGCGAGTGCACTGATGATACTGCTCTCCAGCAGACTTATGTAGCACTTGGGGGTCAGGGGCGAGTCGGAGCCGTCATCGTTGATCTTTCGAAACTGCAGAAGATCCATAATGGGGTATGCGACCACCTGGCCGGGGCCATGGAAAGTGGTTTCTCCGCCTCGCAGAGTGTGAGCGATATCAGCAGTGGAAACGTCAACTGGCTCGTCGACAGCCCCGGACTTGGTCTCCCGGTGGTTGGGCGTCTCCAGCAGCGCCTGCTCCTTGCTCTGCCGTCGTCCCAGAGTGTACACGGGCTGCATCTGGAAGGTCAGAAGCACCGGGTCTGGCGTCGGCTTGCCCTCCTTCTTGCAATCCAGAAACTTGCGCACGAGCTTGTCGTGGATGCCCTGGGCGTCGGCATACTTGATGGGGCCCTGGATATGCAGGTGGTTGAGGGTCAGCGGTCGCACCGGTCGAGCTCGGGTCCAGATCATTGTGTCTTGTCGGAGCAGGGCAAATGTTGGAGCGAGCCTCGAGACCGGAGCCAGAACTTTAATCCATGCAGGTTGATTGAGAGTGAAAAGAATAATTTGATAAAATGCAAAAAAATTACAATTAAATATTTGACTGACCAAAAAAGTGTGGTTCGTAACAATTGCGAGTATTTGCAGAGGTTGTAAAAGTTGGTGTAAGTCGAAAGCAGCAATAGCATCAGTGGCAAAATCTACGCTCTCCACAGCTCCAGAAGTAGGTAGCTACATACTGCACGACCAATTCACTCGTATATGGATAGCGTTGAATTGCCTCTTTTGTGAGTATTGTTCTTGATGATGTCACATTAGAATAAAAAACACTCCTCTCCAGCGACAAAGATGCTCTTCAAAGACGGCGTATCGGAGCCCTCCATGCACTGATAACTGATATCCGGGGTTGCGCTTGAGTCTATCGATTTGAGAGTCTTTGAGCAAGTATTTGCTTGTGGAGTCCTGTTTGCCCAGCTCCGGGTATTGACGGCTTAGACATGTGAAGTATGAGTGTTTCCGTAGATGTCTCTATTTGCATCTCCTCTATAAGCACTTAACAAAGCTAAGCCTGTAATGCCTGGAGAACTGGTATGTACAATACCTGGAGGCATAGGTGTTTAATGTGTAGTTTCTCAGAATGAGATAACTGAGAGAATATATTGCAAGGATCAGGAGACCTCGTTTTAGCCATTGTACTTCAAACCATCCAACTCTTGTGTCAACACACCGACTGATTCAGTTCCTTATTCAACTACCGGTAGCTATTTGTAAGAGGTTCAGGTCGCTCTGGAGATAGAATTCCTGGTGACAGAAAAGCAATAATGGAGCGTGTCCGGTGCATCTCCAGATCGTACTCTTTTGCTTCTGTTTGTTTAAACTAGAACGTCTAGTTTCGCTCCATATCGGTAGCCTGACATGGGGATGCGTAAACAGCCATAGTGCGATCTCTGGCCCACGCTGTAGTCCACGTACGTCCTAGTACTCGTAAATCACTCATGAAAGTCAGCTCATATGTCCGTCAGTCACACAGCCTCTTTCGGACCCGTCCGGTGACCCACACGACAAAACTTGTACGTTTTTCCAGCCGCACAATCTGAGTAATGTACCTGCTTCTTGTGCTTGATTTGACGGGTAAGATGAGAGCATAAACTGGGTGTAGCTGGGGCCCGTACAAGTGGCGACATGTCAAATGGCCAAAAGATTGACATATATTAATGCACTACGGATAGAACAACATGCTAACGATGGCCATAATCTGACATAGGCGACGGTCCCGTGATTTTATTTTCTGCGGTTCTTCCGGTCTCACCCCATAATGGCTTTGTCTTGTTGAGGTGGGACTGTATGCACACTGCATTTGGCAAGCATAACAGAGATGAGAACAGCACACCATTATCGTCTCTTTTCGAGCTCAAATTTGTTTAAGCCTTTCCCCCAGTGGATGTTCTCGCCAAAGGAAATATATCTCCGTATTCAAACCCCCGAAAAAGCTGAGCTGTGCCTGCTGGAGGCAAGAGTAGGGTTGTAGGGGTGTCTCTGATCCGATGGTGTGATTTGACTGTTGTGATAACGGTGCAGGAGGACATCTGATAGCGATGGGTACGAGGTAAGCGACGGACGGAAAAACGGGTTGCAGTTAATGGAATAAAAGTATGGGCAACTCACGTGATCTGAGTATACTATGTACCTATTGTATGTACATACATACATACCCACTCCGTTCATTCATGCTCACGCCCTCTCCATAGAGTATCGTACCCACCACCCCCCGCGAAGCCTATTTGGGGTACTTGTAGTTTGTCAGAGCCAAACACAGTAAACTCTGGATACTTAATCTCACCTATAGGCCCTCTGATCATGGCGCAAACCAGCAAAACAGAGGACGCTCCGATGAGTGTTGAGACGCAACAACAGCATGGCCACGGCGCAAGTCCCGCCCAGATGGCTGCCGCCTCCGCAGCCTCGTCGCTCCACATCAAGGAGCTGACCAACGAGGTGTCCTCTCTGTCCACCCGGCTTCTCCAGGCGATGGAGACCCAGTCGGAGCTGGAGGAGGAGCTTGGACGGGAGAAGCGAGACAAGGACCGGACCAACGTGGAGAACAAGGAGCTGAAAACCGAGGTCCAGAACCTGCGGGAAGAGATGCAGGAGCTTTCGGCCGAGCTGTTTGACGAGGCCAACAACATGGTGTCTGACGCTCGAAGAGAGGCTGCCCGAGAGGTGGCGGAAACCAAGAAGCGCAACGACCAGCTCAAGGTGCAGCTGGAGGAGCGAGACAACCTCCTCGAGAGTCTCCAGGCCCAGCTGGGTGCGCTGAAGCAAGCCATGCAGGAGCGGGACGAGGAGGATGATCGACTACAGAATCTGGGCGGGTTGAGCGAAGAGGAGGATGAGGAGGATGAGGAGGAGGATCAGCAAAAGGAAGGAACGCAAACAGATAGCACCCATGGAGTCAACGAGACCGGATCAGACGACGGTTTCGAGTCTGCCGCAGAGGGCGATTCCGAGGGTAACAACAATCACCACAACAAAAAGCAACTTCACTCTGCGTCGTTGCCCGGATCCGCAAACGCTTCTTCTACAAACGTTTCTGGACCACCACCGGTCTCCGCTCGACCTCGTCTGTCTCGTGCTTCTTCGTCCCGAAAGCGAGTGACCACTGTTCCTACCACTGCCGAACTCAACTCCCCCTCCAGACCCCATCTTCGACAGGATCTGGCTTCTTTCAGAGACTTCATTGCGCTGGTCCGACAGGCCGCCAAACAACGAGAAGCAGCTCTCGAGTCTGCCACCAACTCGGCATCAACTCACACTGCTGGTCCTACTTCGTCTTCCACATCTTCCACAGACGTCGCTGCAACTTCGTCCTCCAACGATGAAGTGCCCCATACCCCTCCCACACACTCGGGACCCTTCAAGCACGATGAGCAGTCGCCGCTCACGTCCATCTACTCGTCGTACATGTCGCCGCAGACCCACAAGGAGCCCCCATCCCTGCAACTCAAAGACACGCGGTTCTTCAAAAAATTCATCTCCGAGGACTTTGAGCCCACTCTGCGACTGGACTTGGCCCCCGGTTTGTCGTGGCTTGCCCGACGAGCGGTCCAGATGGCCATTTTGGATGGAACCATTGTCATCGATCCCATCGCCGCCGTCAACGAGCTGTATGGTGTCAACATGATGACCGACATGTGGCTGAATGGAGGATTCAGCGAGGCTGCTGGAGCTCCCCGAGATGCCAACGGAGAGCTTCTCAAGGACGCACAATCCGGAGATGCAACCATTTCCAAGGACGTGGTTGCTCCTGATCACCCCCCCAAGCAGCGACCTGTCAGTGCTTTGGTCAGCTTTGCTCGAGATGCCAAGCTGATAAAGCCCGACAAGGTGAATGAGGAGGACAATCACATCACGCCCCCAATGTCGAGAGATGAGGCCCATGCCAAGGCAGCCCGAGATCTCGAATCCCGGTCTTCTCACGAATCGTCCCGACAATCGCATGACTCTCGAACATCGTCCTCCAACAACGTGTCGCCTCCCATGGCCACCATTTCGGCCTGTTCCTTGTGCGGTGAGTCTCGAAACCACTCGTTGGTCTATGCTCGGCTGCACTATCTGCGAACAGCCAACGCTGCTGCTGGAGAGACTGGCGAGTCTGGCGAAGTTGGCCCTGGTACCTCTGCTCTGACTGCAGGCAAGGGCTACCCTCTCTGTGGCTACTGTCTGGTGCGAGTGCGTTCTGTTTGCGACTATCTGACCTTCTTGCGGTCTGTCAAGGACGGGGTTTGGAAGGTCGATGGCGTGGCCTCGGAAAACAAGGTCTGGGCTGAGTGCATTCGTCTCAAGGAGCGAATGTTCTGGGCTCGAGTCGGCGGAGGGTTCCTGTAGAGATAGCAGCAGGAAGCGGAATGACTAGGAAGCTGTCAGCGTCGGAAGCATTTTAATGATAAATGGCCTATTCGAGGAGCACTATCTACTGTAGAGAGCGATGTGCTGAAAGAGAAAGGTCGGTAATGAGTACATGTTTGGAGGATACGGTACATACGAGGATATACAGTGCCGATACAGTAATACGAGGATTAAGGATAGAAGTAAGCGAGATGTGAAATGGTAAAATGAAAAATAGATGATGCCCATATTATTGCCCGTGGTTTGACATAATATGTGGATTATGTACATCCAGTGGAAGGGGGGATGGTTGAAAGACGGCAGAAGCAGTGCTTACGATCGAGTACTGAATGTTCAAGAGCTGCTTAAGCGAATCCCTACAGTGTCTATAGTCCTTAGTATGTACTTGTACAGCTACTCGTATAGCATTCTCCTCCCCTGTTCTTACAGGGAGGCTGTCAAGAACTTTGATCCAAGTAAGGGAGTTCTTTCTTGTCCCTGCGATACGGTGCTTTTGAGGCTAAAATTCACATGTAATGATCACACAAAAGTACAGCTAGGAAAGTCTCGATACCTCAACAAACACACACGTCCACTCATCTCCGCTTTAACCCGCCTAGTTGCGCATCTACATCCTCTCCATCAACTCCACCTGCACCTGGTCCTGCACACCTCAAACTTTACTTCGAAGATGCAACAACTTGCACATTGTTTCCAAGCGTGACTGCCCAAAAAAAAAAAAAAAAA
>ULGY01000002.1:149546-192220 GCA_900519085.1 Yarrowia deformans | reverse complement strand
AAAAAAAAAAAAAAAAAGACACACCATCATACCACACAGCTGAAGACGACAACATCATGCCGCCTCGACGATCAGGACGAAACAAGAAGAAGGACGAGGATGTGACGATGACTTCTGCCGACGAGGATGTCAAGCAGGAAGTTGCCTCGTCCCAGGAGCAGCAGGAGGAGGAGCCCAAGGATCAACCGGCACCCCAGAAGCGCGGAAAGAAGCGAGGAGCCGCTGAAGTGTCCAAGGAGGATCAGGTCAAAAGTGAAGCTGATTCGACTGAGGCTAAGGAGACCAAGGAGGACAACGAGGAGACGACAGAAGCCGGTACAGCACCACCCGCAGAAGCACAACCGGAGACGGCAGATTCAGAACAGACTGCCGACAAAATGTCTGTGGTTGCTCAGGTGGAGGAAAAGCTGGAGCGCATCAACGACAAGAACGACAAGCTCAGCGAAAAGCGCGTGTCGGACAAGGTGCTGGATCAGACGAAAATCTCCCTGCGGCTGCTGATGAGTAGGCACGCTACCGACCGCGTGGATAAGACGGTTAAGAAGACGGTGGAGGATGCAGGAATGACGATTGAGGTGATAGAGACGGTGAATGCGCCTGAAAACGTGATTCTGCTGCAGGGACCGTGCACCGGACTGGATACTTGCATCAAGGCCTTGTTGGAGCTAGACACAGCGTTGGCCCCCCCCGGAATGATCACACGACGACTCAGACTCTTGTTTGAGGATCAGGTCTTGTCAGAGATCCCCCAGATCGATACCGCTGCGAACCAGAACCTGTTTGCATCTCGTCCTATTGACATTGTCACGGGAGTCCATGTGAGCGTAGGCATGTCTACTCTGCCCCTGAGCACAGACAGAAGCGTGGTTATTTCGGGCCATGCCCCAGCAGTCATCAAGGCTGTTCGCGAATTTCTCAAGATGATTCTCTTTATCCAAATGGACGTGTTAAAGACCGACGGAGACGTTGCCATTTCGGCTCCTTACACCTCCAAACTAGTGACCGGTGTATATGGCCATCCTGACACGTTTGTCAGACAAAAGGAGAATGAAAAGTATATTGGAAGCAACACATACATCACTCGAAGACGACGGGTGGAGATTCCGGATATTGATCTCCGAAATGTTCCCAAGGGTCCTGCTGCTTCTGCTTCGACATACACCAACAATGGCAGCAGTAATAGCCATGGGTACCACAACCACGGAGGACATGGCTACAACAGCCATCGAGAAAGTGCAGGATACCATAACAACGGCGGGCCTCGTGATGGGTCTAGAGATGGCCTCCGAGACGGATCCCGAGATGGACCTCGAGACGGACCTCGAGACGGAACCAGAGATGGACCTCGAGACGGACCCAGAGATGGACCTCGAGACGGACCCAGAGATGGACCACGTGACGGACCACGTGACTTCAAGCTGCCCACTGGCCCCCGAAGTCGAGGCGGAGATCGTCCTGTTCGCCAGGAAGCTAGGGGTCCCGAGATTCGCGAGTTTGCACCCCGAGAAGCCGCCGGCCAGACCACCCAGCAGATCAACGTGCGGAAGGATATGATTGGAGCTATTATTGGTAAGGGAGGGTCGTCTATTTCGGATATCAGAAAGAAGTCGGGCACCAACATTCGTGTGATTGACTCGGAGGATCCCAGTCAGTTGGAGCGGTCGGTCAGTATTACTGGAACTGCCGATGGGGTCAAGATTGCAGTTCGGTTGATCCATCAGAAAATTGAGCAGGAAAAACACATGTATCGAAGAAGTTAGACGGGGCTAAAAATAGGGCATATAGTTATTGTATATCAGCATTGGAGTATATGAACCAGGATGAATTGCTCAAGTGAAGTTTCAAGTGAACTACATTCTTGTAGTATTTTTGTGGAGCTCTCAACAAGCCCTAACCCTATAGACACCAGGACCAGCAGCATGCATGTTACTCCACCTCATTACACCACCTTAGGACCATGTTTGGCATCTTTTCACGCATTCCCGTCGAGCTGCGCACGGCCGTGTCGATTGCGGTTCGAGCGGGCTGCGCCATCCATTTCTTTCGCATGCACATTTTCGAGTCTTCACTCACCTACGGCCCATCAATGATTCCGACCCTTGATGAGAAGGGCGACTTTGTGGATATCGACAAGCTCAAGAGCAGGGGACGAGGCGTTCAGGTCGGTGACGTGGTGGTGGCGATAAAACCGACGACATCGGACCAGCGGGTTTGCAAGCGAATCAGTGGCATGCCTGGAGACATCATTCTGGTGGATCCCGAACGGTCTGACAATGAGTTCATTCAGGTGCCCAAGGGTCACTGCTGGGTCACGGGCGACAATCTGAGCATGAGTCTGGACTCGCGAACATACAGAGCCATGCCTCTGGCGCTGGTCAAGGGCAAGATCATCGCAGCCCATTCATTTGCAAGGGGGTTCCGGTTTCTGCCAAACACCCTAGAGAAGGCTGAGGAGGACGAGCTGATTACGAATACCGTGACAGTGGTGGAGGACGAGCCTGTTGAAGTGGCCGCTAGTTAGCTGGCGTGATTGGCATTGTATATAAGTAAGTTATTAGCATGGTTGGATTGGATAGGGGGAAAAGGCGCTGCGGGATGTACGAGCGTGATGGTTTGGAATTCTGCTGATTTTAGCAGGTTCTAGAGTTGTAAGCACTGGTTGTAATCACATTACCATTCTAATCAACGTTGCTGATTCAAATACAAGTAGTCGACCCTTCTCAGTACAAATTTTTGTAGAGAGACACGCTTCTGCCTTGGAACTTCATTGTCAAGTAGACCGTACTACTACACACTCCGAGTGCGAGCTCCCTCATCATCTCTACAGTCACTGTTACTCGTGATCTAATAAATATAAAAATGTGCCGCTACAACGACGTTAGTGAGTAGTGGCAATCTCGAGAGCCATCTTAACATGCTCCGATCGGAACCGGGGCAGTTCTCCAAGGTTGACTCCATGGAGGGTCAGCTGTTCCATGAGAATCGACTCGTTGATATTGGCTCCCTGCGCCTTGGCCTTGAGGAACTCGTTCTCCACAGCCACGGGTCCCATGTATCCAGGGAAGTTTGAGTCTTCATCCACCTTACCTGACCAGTAAGATCCCGACACGGAGATGGGCAGCTTGAGACAGGTGATGACTCGAGGAATGGAAAAGTCCTCGTGGAAGCCGTGGGCGTAAAACCGGTGCAGCTTTTCCTTGTTTCCCTGAATGTAAGCTGTAAGCACCTCGAACAGTGCTCGACGGAAAATACGTTCGCATAGCCGGTCCAGAATCACGGGGAACTGCAGAGTGTGAATGTTGTCGAGCACGTCCTGTCCGGACTCCATGAGATGTTTTCGCTGCGTCAGAATCACCTCCCCGACCTTGGCAGGGGTTGCTGCCGAGTCGAGAGAGGCGTAGGACTTGGAATCATGAGGGTAACCAGGAGTGTCGGACTTGGGGAAGGTGTTTTTGACCACCTCATCGGGGGTCAGAGAGAAGGGAGCAAGAATGTCTGCGGTGGGCTTGGCGACATCGTGGGAAGAGGAATCGGGGGTCAGAGACAGGTGGCCAGACATGTCGAGGTCGGAGTTGGGAGAGTGGTTCTGATGCTGCATTTCCAGCTGCTGTTCGGCCTCGTTTCGCTTGATCCACTCCACAATCTCGTGAGGAAGGTCCTTGATGATGTTCTGTGCATAGGGCATCATGGACTCATCATCAGTACGTGACGACACCGGTGACGATCCCATGGTGTGGTTGTGGAATGTGCTGACGGGATTGGACACGTAGTCGTTGTACTTGAGCACCGTGTCGGCCGTCAACTTCTGGTTGGGGTCGGTGTTGTTAGTCATTCGCACAAATCCGCCGATTCGAATACCAGCAAAGGCAAACAGTTGCATCAGCTCATCGTTGCTTTCTCGCACCGCCACCTGGACTCCTCGCTGGTAAAACTCGAAGAAGGAAGACTCTACACACGAAATGACCTTTTCGAGCGCCTCCACACGGGCCGTGAGCTCGTGCACAATGTTGTCACGTCTCTGCCGATACTGTCTCTGGGCGTCTCTCACCTGAGCTCGTCGTCGCTGTGTTAGTTTCGGATTAAATGCGATGGTATAGCAATTTGCAGTCAAGCAAAAATTTCGAGAGAGTTTCAACTTTTAGAAAAAAATCGAATTTTCACAAAAAATCCAATCAAGTTTTGCCACAAGAATTACTTTTCCCCTCTCGGACAAAACTCGGAAAGGACAATATCACGACACAAGAATGGATCGGGGAAACACAACGAGTAATTTCCACGAGAGCCACACAGATCCTGTTGCACCTTGTATGCTAGATATCACGTCGATAGGCCGAAATTTGCTCGTTTGGGCGTCATGTATCATACTCACCTCAGCTTGGGCTGCAGAAGAAGTCTGTAGACGAGGTCGACCTCTCTTGTTCTTCTTCTTGGGGGGTTCTTCCACCGGGCTCACCGGCTCGGCGATCGCAGTTGGCGACTGTTGTGACAGTTCGACGTTGGTCATTGTGTGTTCGATGTGGACTGGAGTGTCTTGTGTGTGTGAGTGTGTGTGACTTGGCTGTGTCGGATTGACTCGATGGTTGTTGCTCAATGTTGATATGCGCAGGGTGATGCGTTTATGAGCTCGAGATGTCAGTAGTCTGTCTGTGATCTGGAGGAGGGATCGTGGTGTCTCTACCGCCATATATCTATCTGTCTTTTTCTCTTGTGCTGGTTTCTGTCTTGCACTTCCTAGCTGCATTTTCACACTCCTTCGCACTCTAAACTGCCAAATAGGGTTACGCGGGGGTCCACCACTTTGTGTCAAGTAGACGCAGCAGATTATGCATGCAGGCACGGCCGAGCAGGTGGAGATTTGGATAATGGCAGGGGCAATTTTCAGCCCTGGACAACGCCACCAGAATGGGACAGCACTACGAACAAACACGCATGTGGAAAACGGATTTACGGATGCAGGGCCCCACCGCAGAAACACAGATGTTAAACTTCGGTACCCCGCATTAATTTTGCCTCTTTCCTGCCAGGTCTCTTTGTCCGTCCATGTACCCACGGACCTTGGCCTGCAGCAGCTAGTTGACTAGAGCTGGGAACGTAGTGCCTTCACCGGCTTGTGATTGTTGCCCATCTCCGGGTTTGCGTGCGTTGACGAACGATACTTCGAGTTCTGTAGCAGACGGGATTTGTGTTGTCGTTTTCGACCAGGTCTTTGGGGGCTTCACAGTCCTTTGCTGGGCTTTGTAGGCAATCGACGTGGGCACCCTTTTCTGTTGAGTAATCATAAAACAATGAGGTACGTACAGTACACCGCACGCCCACGCCGATACGGTCATTGTGAAGTGGGCCCGATTCAACAAATATTGGAAACTATTTGGAAAAACATACAGACACGGATTTGAAGCACCAAATGCCGCCTACATCACCGCTGTGGGAACAGGCACATCTCAATGTCCGACTCAACGCACGGTTCCTGAACTCATGGGGAAAAAGACGTGTTTTGGCTGTATGAAAAGCAGGAAAAGAAAAAGCGACCGGAAAAAGGACCCCCAGAGTGCATCTCTCACGCCCGGACGGAGCTCTAAAGCTGGGGAAACACGGCTATGGACGACGTAACGTTGATCTAACAAGACCCCAGAGTGGTTACAAGTGCGAAACGGAGCTGCTTTTGGACGCTTTGGTTGCATTGCAACCTGCTAAGTGGAACGGGATGGTTGCTAACTTCCGTTCCGTCTTCCTAGGGGTAGTGGGGGTAATGTATTGTGGGTACCTGGAGAGGCCGTAGCTACTTGTAGGTGTAACCGTAGCTAGTTGAACCTGAAGCTATTCATTCATTCAGTACATGAGTAAAACGTCAAATGTATCTTAGATGATCCATCATAATGTAGATGTTCATGTAATGTACAATTGTACAAGTACATACTGTAGCTAAGATCTGTATATGAGCAGGTACTGCACCGCATGTTTGATTCTCGACAATAGTTCTCCACCACCATCGACTACCTTTATCACATGGATCTTTTACATTTGAGGTTCTTCGTATCGACCCCTCCTTGTCTTGTTTTTGCCCCAACTACACAATATTTTGTCTCCCAACGCTCAACAGGTTCATCTCGGATCAATTGACGGATTGCAACGTGGCCAACCAGTGACAGAATCATGCTACAATACAGGCAATATGTCACAAATTACATAGAAGTAACCGTTCCATGGCAAATGCCCCCATGGCAATTGTGCCTGAGGAAAATGAGTATTTCCACTGGGTTTCATTTCTACCCATCCTCAAATCCTCCACCCCACCAAGTTTCGGAAACCGAAACTAGAAACCCGAAACCAAAAAACCAAGACACCAAAACACCTTGCCAAAGTTGGGCTTCGTTCTTTTCCCCACATGCAGGGTGCTATGCATGTGATATGGTGGGGTAAATTCATAGGCACTCACGGCGCTCATTTTGGACGGATACAAATGTATGGAGACCTACGAGGCGGCTTCACCAAAGGGGAACGAGTTCCTTCTGAGACGCAAGGTTAATGTCTCGGACGTGTCCAACAGCCGAGATCAATTGCACTCGAGCAATCGTCCCCTGGACTCTCCTGGAAAGGGCATGAATAGACGCGCTAGAAAGCTGTCAAGAGAAAAGCTGTCAAGAGAAAAGCTGTCAAGAGAACAGCTGTCAAGAGAGATGCTGTATTTCTGACGTGGTCTAAATGTTTCCAAATCTTGCCAATAGGAGACACATGGGAAGTGCCTTGTTGCCAATTGATGTGTGGGAAGAACTGGCAACACTAGCCGAACCCGGGGTCCTTACGGTGGACATTACAAACGTTTTCGAACGGCATTCTCACATGTTAACACGCTGACTAGCGGATAGATTGATCTAGAACAGATCGAGTCTAGCTACAAGTAGAAGGCAAATAGGGGGTCGCCAATGGTGCTCAAACACGAAATATGAGACCTTGTCTGTCGCAACAGGCACCGTAAGCGAGCTGAATTTTTCAGGGGTGATTCTCGGTGTCTCACGGGCATCTACTAGTCCGAGCCAGTATCAGAAGCATTGGCAGTTGAGATACTGAATCAATACTCCCTTTCATCACTTCTTACAGGAAAGTCGTACGTTAAGTGGTTGAGGGTTGCCTACATAGAGAATATCTGGAACCATCGGACACGAGTACCACCACGGATCAGTACGCACTGTACTGCTACTCCCCATGGCTACTGTTTACATTAACCACCAATTGTCAGCCACATATCTGATCTGATTATCACCATATGTGCACACAAACTCCAAAAGATCCAGTATGTATATACATTAAAAACGTTGTTGCGATCTCCGTTGAGATTCACTTTTCCTCCATCACCATTACCAGGGACACCGTAGCCAGAGTCAAATACAGCTATCTGACAGCGTAAGAGTTGGTGTCGTAACCATTTCCAGTCAAGAACAGTGGAACAAGAACGTCAAATGATGCGCTCTGATATGCTCTTCAAGACTTAACAACGATCCCAGCCTGCGAACCTCCAAGGGCACGACTTAACGCCGACCAGTCTCACGCAGCTTTTGCTTGATTCGAGCATACTCCTTTCGAATCGTCACGTAGTTGAGATGCATTTTTCCGAGGAAATGGTCTGCCAGACGACGATCTGTATCCAGACGCGACAGGTAGGCTCCACATGGTGGGCACACCTGGAGCTTCTGATGGCCCGAGAATCCCGCAACAGTCATCATTTTCGACAGCTCCCTCTCTCGTAGCGTTCGCTCAGCTCGTTTCGAGTCGAGCTGCTGCATCTCGGCCAAAGCTCGAGATATCTCTCCCAGCTCTCCAAGCAGTTTGATCTCCTCCACACTCATTGCGATCGACGCATCTAGAGCCTCGAGATTCTCTGTGAGTTCCCGAATCTGGTTGACCTCGTCGTGCGTTGCCTCCAGTTTGAGCTGTCCCTCCTCGATTCGTCGATCACAATCCACCACGTATTTTGCCAGTTCCCGCTCGTACTCCTTTTCCAGGGGCGTGAGGTTTCGGCCCTGCTCGGCCAGCAGCTCGTATTCCATTCTGTGTTGCTCCAGATGCAGCTTGTTGCACGACGCCTTCTCGAACCGCATGCCCGTAAACAGCTCGTGAGGACAGAGACCCACGGTGAAGGAGTGGCACACCTTGGGGTCGTATAAATCAATCTTTTGTCGGGTGGGGATCGACTCGAGAGCCTCGGTTCCCATGAGCTGTTCCAGCAGCTTCCTTTGTTCTGCGGCCATGTTGTGTGTGTGTCGTAGGTTAGTGGTTCAAGGTGTGTTGTCGTACAAGTACTTGCACAACTTTTGGTGATAAGTTGGTGGTGGATCTTTTGCAGATGCAGAAACCCAAAGTTAGATTACTGTGCTGGAAGGGTGAAGATGCATATTGGGTGATAGAATATAGGGACAGTGAAGAAGGGGAGTAATTCTAATAATACTGCCGGTGTTTTCTGAAGGTAAACAAAAGTATGTGAGCAGCTGTAAACGTTATCTTTACAGTTGCTCTCAAACTTGTCTACTTTGGCAACAAATAGTCACACGATTCTGACATTTGCACTTATAATTTAGACTGCTTTGCCACTGTATTATCCAGGGCCTATTATAAAGGACTGAGACACCAGGGGAGCTTGAAGGACGTCATTTATTACAAGTGTGGCTACCCAACTATCGCTTCAAACAGCTCTTGTCACTCATATGTTCTATTTAAGCAACTCTCACCCATGCCATAACGTATCTCAGACGTAAAGTCTCTGTCTCACATGTTACACAATACCAGACCCTAACCCTACAAGTACGAACATGACCAATAATTTTTGACTTTACATTTTTATGAGAGCCACCAGACCAACTTGTCTTCTTTTCCTCACACACACCCCAACACACTACACCCAGGCAAAAACAAGACGTGCCACACACACAAGCGACTTCCACGCGCTCGCATTAACAAATAACAGGTAAAGTATTAACACAGATTCTTTCCCGCCCCCGAACATGAACCACAAGTGTGAGTATACCCACCACAGACGCGAAGAAAATCGCAGACATCAATCTCGGACACCCACTAACATAGACACATCCGTCAACTCACGCTTATCCCTGGCGCGCCCACCGGTGCAGCCTCCGCCTCCTCCCCCTACCTCGGGGTCGGCGTCCGAGTGGCCCGAGGGTCTCAAGCAGTTTGCTGCGGCGTGCTTTGCACGATGTCCTAGCGGCCCTGACAAGCCCATCATGGAGTCCCAGCTGCGTAAGGTGATCACCGAGGCGTACAACACCAATACGGCCTATTCGATCGACTGGAGCAAAATGGTGCTCCCCGTTTTCATGCCCACCGACAACAACGGTTACACGAATAGCAACATCAACAATGGTTACACGAATAACAAGACAAACCCCAACAACAAGAAACGACCCGCATTTGACACTAACAAGAAACAGCTCAATTCCACGACGCCCCCCAAGAAGACGAAAATGAACAACAAGCAGCATGGGGAGGGCTTTGTGGAGAACATCGGAAGCATCTCGCGGAAAGACCGACAGATGCGGTTCATGCGCGAGCAACAGGCGGTAGTCGGCAACGCCAACGCGTCTCCAGCCCCCGAAGTAACCACCGACCAACCTCTTGTAGGACGAAGCACCGTTCTGGAGAAAAAGTATCTGCGTTTGACCTCTGCCCCTAACCCCGAGACCGTGCGGCCTGTGGACGTGCTGGAACGCACCCTGGAGCTGCTGATGACCAAGTGGAAGCAGGACCAGAACTACGCATACATCTGTGACCAGTTCAAGTCGATGCGGCAGGACCTGACTGTGCAGCGGATTCGAACGCCCTTCACGGTCAAGGTGTACGAGATTCACGCACGCATCGCTCTGGAAAAGAGCGATTTGGGAGAGTACAACCAGTGCCAAGCCCAGCTCAAGACCTTGTACGAAGAAGGCCTGTCCGGGAACCGACTGGAGTTTCTGGCCTATCGTCTGCTGTACTTGCTGCACACCCAGAACAAGCAGGAGGTTGGTGACATTTTGGTTGAGCTGCTGGACGACGAAGAGGCATCCAACTACGAGCCTGTTCAGCACGCGTTGAAGGTGAAGACGGCCATGATGACTCGCAACTTTGTAGAGCTGTTTGAGCTGTATCGGACGGCTCCCCTGATGAGTGGCTACGTGATGGACAGCTTTGTTGGACGAGAACGTATTTTGGCTCTTTGTAAACTGACGCGGTCTTTTAGACCGACTATTCCTTTTGAAACGGTCTCCGAGTGGCTAGGGTTTGAGTCGGAGGACGCCTGCACCGAGTGGTTGGAGGAGCTGGGCGTGGCTCAGTTTGTGGGTCCCAAGGGGTTGAGCTCCAAGGAGTCGTATCCCGTGGTCGAGGGACATCGACAGCAGGCCTTTATGAAAATCGACATCAAGGGTCAGATTTAGGTGCACCGAACCATCCTTTCGGAAAGCACGATCCGCATGAGAGCACGATTCCCTTCCTGGCTACTAGCTCTCGTAGTCTTCAGCAGTTTTAGATAGATGCCACAGTTGAGAATTGAAGGTGTTCTTACCGATACGACGATAGAGATATGATTTATAAGTGCTCGTAGCCATGATTGACTCGTACTCGTACCTGCATTGGTACAGATTCTTGGCGCGAGCTATTATCATGTAAGGAGCGTTGTATAGCTCGCGATAAATGATGTCGTTGTATATTTGGCGGCGGCTATTATACCTTGCTCAACTTGCAGTGCCATAATATTAATCTCCAATCTGACAGAACCTTGCAAACCTACTTGTTCACTTAACTTGTAGATCGAGCGCCACAGGTTTGTCAAACGCGTTCTCGTATTTGCACCGAGACCTGCACCTACCACGTTAGTCACACTGAGTCAAGTTTGTCTGTTGATGTGCAGAATCCTGATAGCCATTTTGCAGAGGTCGGACCACCCCAAAGCCTACCGATGATAAGTCTTAGGGCTTGGGCTGCGTTGCTATTAGCCAGAGATAGTCCAGGGAAGATTATGGGAGTGTGTGGAGTGTCTTGTGGCGTGTCAAAGCTGTGTTTGCGTGTAATTAAGTAGTCACACTTGTGTATCAACATGTATATATTCACTTGTATACTGTATACATATAGACACTGTCTGAGAGTCTGATCTTCGTCTGATTCACGATTCGGGTTTTGTCGCATCGACAAGACATGTGCATGAATGGGGCATGTGGAGGAGAAACGCGGGGCAGGTCCAAGTTAAAAAGTGACTCAGCAGGAGGAAGGGGATATCGGTAGTGGATCATCAGCCCCAAAGGCAAGGATAGGGGCAACCGTAAGCCATTTTTTGACGCTCGATTTTTGACACTGGGTTTCTTGACCTACCCTACCGCCCACTTTGCTGCTAGCTCAACTTGTTTGTTCCACTGTCACGGGTTTTGCCACTACTTGCACGCACTCTGATGGATGCATGAGAGCCCGAAGCTAACTCAACCATCAATCTAAGAGTCTAGCTACCACCTGTAGCAAGTCCCAACCCTCTCAGCCCCTAACCGTCAGACCAGTCAGATATCTCCTTGCGACGATAAAAAGCGAATTTTCGACCTGAGAAGCCCTTCATCTTCTTCACCACCACCAAAACACCAACCACCGCCATAAAATGACAGACACAGACGAGTCGTCGCAGTTTGACGAAGAGTCGTACCCCTCTGACGGGTCGTTGGACTACGACAGTGAGGACCAGGACATGGAAGACTCGCAGTACTGGGACGAAGACGAGGAGCCGGAGCCGACCAGCGACAACTTTGGCTCAGTGCCACACAGCGAGGCCATCCAGGTCGACCACACCGCGATCGCAGCCCACAGCCAACGAGTGCTGGAGCCCGAAGACCTGCTCAAGGGCCAGGCCGCCGACGTGGCGCGAGTGTCCGAACTCACGGCGCTGGAGCCGTGGCGAGCCGAGCTGCTACTGTGGAAGGACGACTGGAAGGTGGACCACGTGATCACAAAGTACCTGGAGCAGGGCGACAAGGTGCTGAGAGACGCAGGCATGCTGAGCGACGAGCCCGTGGTGTTTGCCATTTCCAAGCCCCAGCCCGACTTTATGTGCTTTTTGTGCTGCGACGAGGACAAGGGCTCGTCGTTCAAACTGGCCTGTGGCCATGAATGCTGCACCGAGTGCTACACGCAGTATCTGCGCGGAAAGATCCAGGAAAATGGGTCCTTGGATATATCCTGTCCCATGAACTGCAAGGAGATTGTGCCCAAACCGGCCGTGATGCTGCTGACGGACAAAAAGCTGCAAAACAAGTATCTGTCCACGCTGTGCACACGATACGTTCGAGCCCATAATGACATGAAGTGGTGTCCTGCTCCGGACTGTGGAAAGGCCGTCAAGGCCAACATTTCCGTCACGGATGAATCCATTATTCCCATTGCAGAGTGCAACTGCCACCAGCAATTTTGTCTGGCCTGCAACATTGACGAGGACCATCTACCATGTCCTTGCAAGGTTGCTGCCCGATGGCTGGAAAAGCTGCGAGACGAGTCGGAGACCATGACGTGGATGTCCGTCAACACAAAACCCTGTCCCAAGTGCACCAACCCGATCGAGAAGAACGGTGGATGCAACCACATCAACTGCACCCAGTGCGGAAACCACTTTTGTTGGGTGTGCCTGGGAGACTGGAGCAAACACGGCTCGTCCAACTACCAGTGCAACATGTACTCTGCCGAGCAGGCCGAGGAGGACCAGAAGAGCGTCAGCGCCAAGCGAGAACAGCTCGACAGATACATGTTCTTCTATACTCGGTACAACAATCATCGAGATAGTGCCAAGCTGGACGAAAAGACATACAAGAACATCACCACGACGATGGAGAAGCTGCAAAAGGAAGGCAAAATGACGTGGCTGGAGTCGCGGTTTCTGCCCTCGTCGTTTGAGGTTCTCAGACAATCTCGACAGACGTTGCTGTGGACTTATGCCTTTGCATTTTTCTTGGACGCCCAGCCGGAGCGAGAAATCTTCCTCAAGAACCAGGAGGATCTCGAGCTGCACACGGAGGGCCTCTCCGAACTGTTTGAATACAAGTGGGACCGGATTCCCGGCGCCAAAGTCAACTTTCTGGACAAATGTTCGTACCTCAAGTCGCGACGGCAGAAGCTGGTCGAGCATGTCATGAGGGGTATGGAGGAGCGAAACTGGAAGTTTCTGAACTGATATGAAGATACGGAGCATTTTGAGATAGCAGACCAATAGGCGAATAGGAATAGCATATTTATTATTGTGAGCTACTGTAGACAGGGATAGTTTGTTCCATACGAGAAGTACAGCAAGAGTACATTCACATCAGTCGCTTGATTGTGTTTCATTAAATAATACATTCCATCTATACAAGGCGGTCCAGTCCTTTACTTGAACCGCTTCTTTTCGACCAAATAGTCTCCTCCTTTCTCCTGCCATTCCTGTTTGCTGACCCACAGCTGGTGGAACGATCCCAAGCTGCCCAGCACAGAGCCTCCAATCCAGGCACTGTGTCGTCGCTCCTCCTGGTTGGAGGCCGCAGCAACTCGGATCTTGAGACCGCTGAGAGCCTGTGTAACGTCCTTGCTGACTCTGTCACTGAGACCCTGAACCAGCGATCCTCCACCGGTGATGACAATGTTGTTGGCCAGATGGGCCCGCACGTCCACGTTGGAGGCGTTGATTGTATCCACCACCATCTCACTGAGGCCTCGAGCAGTGTCGGGCACAGTCTCTCCGTCAAAGGGGTACTCACTGGGCTTGAATAAGCTCTCGGAAGTAGACAGGCGGTCTGCTCCAAAAGTTGTGCTGTAGCCCGTGGGGAACTCAAAGACTCGATCAGGAGCCTCGCCGGAAACCTCTGGAGTCAGAGGAACGTCATTCACCTGACACATGGAGTCCTTGAACTCCGACAGAATTCGAGAGACCTGCAGGTCCGTGAAGGACTGAGTAACATTGGGCAGTTCTCGTTTGGTGAATACGGGTGGTTCTCCCATCTCAACAGCCTTCTTGTTCTTGATCTCGAATCGGGGAGTGAGATCGATTCCTCGCGAAACAAGCACCTTTTTGATCTGTCTGTCCAAGTAGTCTCCAGCGTACTGTGAACGTCGTGCGGGCTTGTATAGCACCAATCCGTCAATGACAGGTGTGACCGAGGCCACCTCGGATCCAACATCCAGAACCAGCGCGTTTCCCTTTCCTGCAGCAAATGCAGAAGCCACGGCGTCCTTGACCAGGTACGAAGCCGGCACTTCGAGGCTCTCGAACGCGATTTCCAGCGCCTTGAGCTTGTTGGCCTGTGTGTTCCAGCATGGCTCCGTCAGCATCAGCGGATGTGTCTTTGTGTCGGCATTGAGTCGTGCCAGCGAGTATTCCCAAATGTTCTGTACCGCGTCCCAGTCAGCCACAATGCCATCAGTAAGAGGGTGGAGCACCTCCATGTTGGGCAGCGGCAGGTTGGCCAGATCTCCAACCTTGTACTTGTTGGTTTTCTTGGGCGCGTCGCTTGTATCGTCCTCCATCTCGACATCCTCGTCTGCCACCAGTCCACACTCTGTGGAGACCACCAGCTTCGGGGTATCTTCTCCAGCGTAACCGACTCGGGTGTACGACGATCCGGTGTCGATGACCAGGGTCGCGACCTCGTCTCCTCCATACACTTGGGGGGCAGGAGCGGTTGTAGTCATGTCGTGGTTCGATCGCGATACTGATGTTCCAGTATGTGATGTTTGATGGTGGAGGGGGTGACTGGTTGTGCGTTCGACTCTCTGGAAAAGCACAAGACAGTGTACAAACCACACAATCATATCGCTTAAAGTTATTTAGTCGAGGCCGATATGAAAATTAACATGAGACTTGGAAAAGATGTCAAGTGACACTGTTTAACCGGTGACCAAAAATCGCAATTGAAAAGGCGAAAACGGGGAAATAATCTCCGAGACCCGGTTATCAAACATATAGCCTGAAAATACACATTTTCCACCTCCCTCACCCACATAACCCCCTCCCAAAACCAGGGCATCTCGACTAACCTCCCAACAGGGTAAGGGCACCTGCACCCAATCAAAAGCCACCCTTGCTATTGCTGTTCCTCACCACACAAGGTCTTGGTACAGAACAGAAAAAAACCCTCGACCAAACCACACAATGATCAGAGCTACTGCCATGCACCGGTCAATTGTGCAGCGTCGCATGCTGAGCACCGCCTCTCGGCTTCAGCAGGCTGCCAAGCCTGCCCCCGGCTCCACCGTTGGAACCGCCAATGGAGCCTCTGCTGCCTCGGGAAAGCCTCCCGGAGCCGCTTTTGAGGGAGCCCCCAAGAACCAGCAGAAGAAGAAGAAGACCCACAAGTTCCGAAACTTTGTGCTTCTGACCACCCTGACTGGAGCCGGAGCTTTCGCCGGAGGCGTCTACTACTCGCTGCAGAACGACCAGTTCCAGAGCCTGTTTGTCGAGTACGTGCCTGTGGCCGAGCACGCCATCAACTACATTGAGGAGCAGCAGCTGCGATCCGGCCGACTCAAGATTGCCACTCCTACCTCCAAGCATGACGTTGACCAGTCCACCGTCCGAGTGCCCAAGTCCGGAGCCACCTGGCGAGCTGTCGACTCCACTGAAGCTGCCACTTCCGCCAAGTCTGCATCTTCTCCCGCTGCAAACGTGGCCAAGGACACCGCCACCTCCGCTCCTGCTGCCCCCGCTCCCGCCGCCGCCCCCAAGGGCGACAACGCCATCGTGCCTGCCGTGCACCTGTCCCACGACTCGGACCCCTCCGTGCGAGCTGCTGTCCAGACCTTCAACGATCTGATCGCCGTGGCCCCCGCCTCTGCCGCCAAGCAGCTCTCCGCCAAGGTCTCTTCCGTCGTCGACCAGCTGCAACACAACGTGGCCCAGATCAAGTCTGAGGCTGCCGAGGAGGCCAAGAACTCCATCAACAAGCTCAACAGCGAGCTGGCCAAGCTCAAGGCCTCCACCGGCGAGGAGATTTCGTCCAAGGTGTCTGCCGCCGAACAGCAGCTGCGAAACGAGTTTGCCGCTCTGCGAGCCCACTCCGAGAAGGTCTACCACGACCGTCTGCGAGTCGAGATTGAGGCCACCAAGTCTCTGGTCTCCTCCCACGCCAACAACCTGATCCAGGCCGTCGAGGCCGAGAGACAGAAGCAGTACGCCCAGGAGATTGCCGAGCGAGTCGAGACCGAGCGAGAGGGCCGACTCTCCAAGCTCAAGGATCTCCAGGACTCTCTCACTCAGCTGCAGGATCTGGCTCTCAAGACCGAGCAGGCCGTCGACGCCTCCGGCCGAACCGCAGCTCTGCATCTGGCCATCGCCAAGCTGACCGGCGCTCTCAAGGGCTCCGAGCCCGTGGCCCTCGGCCCTTACGTCGAGTCCATCCGACGGGCTGCTGGTGACGATCCTCTTCTGCAGGCCGCTCTGGACTCTATTCCCGAGGTGGCCCAGTCCGAGGGTGTTCTTACCCCCGCCCAGCTGACCGTTCGATTCAAGCTGCTCGAGCCCGAGCTGCGAAAGTCCTCTTTGGTCCCTGTCAACGCCGGTGTCGCCGGCCATCTGGGTTCCCTCCTCTTCTCCTCTCTGCTGTTCAAGAAGAGCGGAGTGCCCAAGGGAGACGATGTCGAGAGTGTGCTTGCTCGAGCCAACATTGCTCTGGAGCAGGGTAAGCTGTACGACGCCGTTGCCGAGGTCAACACCCTCAAGGGATGGCCCCGAAAGCTGGCTTCGGACTGGCTGGACGAGGGTCGACGACGAACCGAGATCGAGTTCCTCGCCGACGTGATTGCCGAGGAGGGTAAGCTGTACGGAGCTCTTTCCAGCAAGAAGTAGACGGAAAAGGGAAAATATACAATAGATTTTGATTACGATGGAGTTGGACCAAACTAGCTGGATGTTTGTGGAAACACAGAGCTCTCAGTGAGGCGCCAATTGAATGAGTTTGTAGTAAGTTCCAATCGAATGCAAAGTGCCTTTTCATGGTATGGATGCTTCGTGGACGTTTATGGCTCCAGGTTGAGAACGATAGCTACTCAGTAAGGGGAGATTGATACATTAACCAGCCTCTACTTCTGTAAATTTGACCAGTAAATTTTTGGAATGTGCTCAACGGACAGTTGTTTTGAACATGTTTCCACCCACCTCATCATCACTCTATCCATACACTTGTCTCAACCAACAACCGCATTCACAGTCACACCATTGCCTTCCGATAGAGAACCCTATTTGTGATAAGTTGTGTGGCTCATTCTTTTGACGCTCTTCGGTTAGTTACTCGCACAGCCACTCTCAAGCCGTGGTGTGTATTGATGGAGCCTAGAACGCTCTAAATAGTTACTGGACAAAACCACAAGCTATAGAACGCTCTCGAGGCGCAAATAACTCCTCTGGTCACTAATCAAAGTCCGTAGTTCGCCACCTTTCTAAGACATTGATTAAAACGGTGGTTGGACGGAGAAGTTCGTCAGTGGTGGTCAATGGGTATCCATACCTCAAGAAACCGACCAGACTAATTGATAGAATACACATATACCCGGTCTTCTTTTCATCCACAGAATACCGTCACCAAACGGCTTTTCCAAATCCCCAGTCTAAGCCACTCATCTGCCCAGACATGTCGAAACCTTTGGAAGCTTCTGTAGTGCATAAACCATGCACCAATATGCATACGAAACCCTATGTTCGGGCATCTCCACACAGATGACATCTCATAAACCAAACCTCTCTCGAAGAAGTTTCGCAACGCAATACTACACCCATTGAGATCCGCCCAAATGTCGTCGAAAACAGCCTACGAAAACTTCCAGAGCAAGCCCGAGGACCCCAAGGTCTGTGAGGCTCTCAAAATGTCTCTCACCACAGCCCAGACCTGGACTCAAATCGGTGGCATTCCGGCCGCAGATGTCATTGCCACTCACGTTCTAGATGGCGCTCTGGACGAGGCCAGTACACTCAACCTGGCGGCCACCGTCTCAAACGGCTACTTTCTGCTGCGGCAATACATCACATCGGCTACCAAAGCCCCTGAAATGGTCAACTGGGCAACATCCACGTATCCCGACACGGACGAGCGAGGAAAGATGATTTGCCGCCGAATCCTGTTTCTGTGCTCTTCGGAGCGTATTGAGGGCATGAACGTCGCCACCCTGGCAAAGGGCCTGGAACTGGGACTTACAGATCTGCAGAACCAGCTGGAGAACAAGAAACAAGACAAGAATCTGCTTCTACAACATCTCAGAGAAATCCTGTCGGGATTCGTGTGTCTCATTACAGTCTACAAGACCGTCCGTGAGGACCAGGAGAAACAGACGAGTGAAATCCTCAAACAGATTGTGCCCCATGTGCTCACTTTAGCCACCCAGAACCCAGAGCTCCTCTATCCTTGTATCCCTATTATCAGTTGTCGTCCAGACGTTGCAGTGGAGTCACAGAAGCTGTTTGTGACGTATCTGGAGGTTCTGGAGGTGCAGCTCCAGCAGGTTCTGTCTTCCACTTCCCCAGAAATCACTGCTTTGGCCCAACTGCTCTACGGACTGGCACCCTTGGTTCCTGTAGTCACCACAGTTGACGACGCCGATTCAGCCCGAGAGATTCTCTGCCGAGTCTTCCTGCCCTCCGATGAAGACCGAAAGGAGGCCATTGGAAAAACCAAGAGCGTCCCCAGCAGACTCCTCAAGGTGACTGAAGAGCCCGCGTTCCAGGACTGCAAGTTTCTGGTCAATGAGGCGCAATGGGTGCTGTGCGGAGAGGACAAGGACCAGTTCACACAGGCCATCGGTTTCGGATACGCCGCGGGCTACCTGACCGGATTTGCCACCCCATCTTCCTCTACTGGACCCGCATCTACTGCTGGATCCGACTATGACACAATCACTGGACAGAAACTGACTACTGAACTGCGAGAGCTGAAGAAGCTGCAGCAACAGATCAGCGCCATGACTCCCGAAGAGAAGGAGCGAGAGGCCGAAAAGCTCATGTATCTCTTCAACCGAATGAAGGAGTTGGGAATTGTCAACTTTGAGCATCCCATGCGAACTGCCCAGGAGAGCGGCCGTTTCGAGGAGCTGGATTGATTGATCAATGTATATATATTACATTTTATAACTAATTCTACTGAGACCAGCTACTGTGTACAGTACATACAACATCTTCTCAATACTCACGTGTTCGTATTCATTTGACTATGCTATTGGGTGTCCTTGTCTTTAAACGCGCCGATTTCGTTGAGATGCTGAACCAGACGCTTGTAATCGTGGAACATGGCGTCCACGTCGCCCAGAGTCAGCTCTGACGAAGTGGCGGCCCCCACCACACTTTCCAGAGGAGGCGCAATGTGGGGCATCATCTTGGGCATAATCTCGGACTCGGACGTGCTGGAAATGCTAGTGCCTCGGGCCTCTCGAATGGGAGAGCCGGAGTTGGGAGACCGGGTGCTATGGTTGGGAGTGGAGCTTCTGAAGTTGCGGATGACTCCGCCCAGTCGTCCAGACAGGGACGTGGGCTGTTCAGAATCCTCCTCTGTGGCCAGGTGGTCCATGGAGATGGATCGAGGCACGTTACCGGAAGCCGAAAGACGTCCGGAGGCGTTGGAGGCTACAGATTGCATCGAGTTTTGCGATCCGGCGGTGGAAGACCGCTTTCGGTTTCCCAGGTTACGCAAAATGCTGTTGCTTGTGGAGTTGCCTCTGTTTCGGCCGGAAACAGCAGCAGCATCAACATTGAGCTCGGCGCTATGAGTGGAAGAGGCCGAGGAGTGGTTGGAATGCTGCGACTGCTGCTCGACCTCAAGACCGGTAGCCTTACGCACCTCCTCCAGCGTCTGCTGCTGTGGTTGAGACGAGAACTTGCCCATGAGGAACTTGTAGGACGTCTCCAGGGTTCCTCCCAGAGTCACACGAATACCGTTATCGGCCACGTTGGAAACTGCACTCTGGGCATACTCCACGGTGTTGATGATGCTGGTTCGTCGAGGGGCGTTCTGCGGTCTGGTAGGCGTGTTGTTGCCACTGGCGACAGAATGACGTCGGGGAACCTGCCAGGGCTGCACAAGGGCGCTGATATCGATGTTGGGGGCCACATTGTCGAGATCAATACCAATCTCGTGAGGCAAGACGCTCTCCAGGAATGTAATGGCGGCCTCAAAGTTGGTCAGACAGTAGAGAGATTCGCCCTGAAGACCGCTGCTTCGTCTGAACCGTTTGATGAACATGAGGTTGGCCCAGAGATTGGGGGTGCGCTCGTTGACCAATGTGTAGATGAGAGCTGGAAGCATGGAATCGGCATTGGTGGACGCTGCAACGATGGACGTCAGAGTCTCCACAATGTTCTGCTGTGCCTGGACGAGTTTCTCCAGCTTTTCTCGGGGAGTGTGTGAGTTGTTCATCTCCAACAAAATGTCTCCTGCTGGCCGCAGCATCTGTTTGAATTCACTCTCAGAGATGTTGGGCCGTTTATGTTTTTTGCTGTTGCTGGAGCTGGACTTTCCATTCTTCTCGGGCTTTTCAGCCTGCTCAGGTTTATCGATGCCGTTCTTCTGAGTCTCTGGAGTTTCCTTGGAGTCCTCGGAGTCTGGAGTGTCTGTAGTGTCTGTAGTGTCTGTGGTGTTCTTGTCGTCCTTGGTTGCAGCAGTGTCTTTATCTTCAACCTTAGTATCATTACTCTCAGCCTTGGGGTTCTCTGCATCCTCCTCTGAATCCTTCTCAGTGTCCTTCTCAACTTCCTCCTCCTCCTTGATTTCCTCCTTGATTTCCTCCTTGATTTCCTCCTTGATTTCCTCCTTTGTCTCTTCTCTCTTTCGGTCCTCCACCTCGTTGTCAGGGGTGACGCCACTGATCTTGAGTTCCAGATTGTCCATGCCCACCCCAACCTCACTCAGCGCTCTGATCCGGTCTCGCAGAAAGCTGTTGTGCGCCTTGTCGGAAGAAATGGTGGACGACATGATGAACAGCTTATCGTAGACAGAATCGCACACCAGGTCCTCCGCCAGCTGGTCGTACACCGTCACCTGCACGTCCCGGGCCTCCCTTTGCTTCTTGCGGGCCGCCATTTCCTGGAACGTCTCCATCTGCTGATCCTTGGACCGCTCCAGAGCGGCTTGTGCACAGTACTGCGTGGCCTTCTCGTGGAACCGCACGTAGAACTTGTGGAACAGGTCTGAGATTTCGTCGGGCTTTAGCGGCGTGGCGTACTTGCGTTCCAGCAGGGACGTCAGAAACTCCTGGGTGTGTCGAAGCAGGGGCAACGGCAGGGTTGTGGCATCCAGGCCCTGGGTAGATGGGTCCTCCTCCTTGTTGTCGTCTTGCTGCTCTTCGGTTGTCGTGGTCGACTGGTCTTCCTCTGCAGGGCGAGTTTCCCCTTTATCTTCCTCCGTGCCTTCTGTTCCGGTGGTGTGTGCGGATAACAGGGCCGAGGAGCCGCTGTCGTCGTCGTTGTCGTCCATCCGTACCATGCCTCGCTTTGTGGTGCGCGAGAGCAACGACTCTGAAAATTCGGACATGCTGGTGGTGCTGGTTTTTTCCGCAGGTTAGGACAGAGTGCCAGTAGGTTGTGCTGTGCTCTGCGCTGTGCAGTGCAGGACACATTTAACCTTGTGATAGAGTTGCTGCGGTTTGGGTTGTCCAGAGCCCAGCGTAAATAGATGAGTTAACAACCGACTTTGAACGTGAAAGTGGTGGCCGTAAAAGGTGGAATAATTATCTATAGGAGAGACTGACACATGGAGACACAAACTGGCTCCTCCAGGTGACGTCCTGACCCTCGTTGGAGCCGTTTAGCCCTCTCCACCATCGAGGCTAAGCCACAAACCCAACTAGATCCCCATTTAGCACCAAAACCCATAGCATCAATACTTGTTACAGTATCGTAGCTAGCTACTTGTAGGTAGCTTATGGCTACAGTGTACGAGTAGACTGGATTGGGGAAAGGACAAGTAGGGCAGTTGAAGTTTGTCTATATTTGATCCCCAGGGTATATATAATCCAAGCCACGCCCTTTTCTCCCTTCATCGCCCCCACATTCCTGCTCGAGTCTCCAAATACTCTACACCCCTGTTTCACCCTTGGGGTGGGTTTCCATTCTAATCTGCTCCCCTTGATTCTGGAGGTGAGGAAAAAAAAAAAAAAAAGGCCTGCAGATAGATTGGACAAATTCTTCCATTTATTATGTGAGCGATAAGCACGCTAGAAGGGTGAGAAAAAAGAACGGTTTGAGGCTACATTTGTGGTCGCCGAGGCCGTGCGATGCTTTTGGTGATTTTACTTTGCTTATATGGCTCTTTATGGGTCCTTTAGAAGGAGCTATTTGCTGGGGAGGCTTTTCGCTTAAGGGGGGGCTTTTTTCGCTAAGTTATATGCCACCTAAACCATGCCGTTATTACCGAGATAAGATAAACGCTACTGCTGTTGGGATGCATGGCATCATGTGCGGTAGGAAGAAGCGGAGGGGGAAGTGGGTGGCAAGAAGAGGTGGAGATTAGAGGGAAAAAAGGGCGGAAATGACACATGACAAAAGGAATAAGAAAGAGGAGACTGAGCTGATGCCCAAAACCGACTTACCAAAACAGTTGCACCTTTCCCGTCGTTCATACATCAGCTTCTATTGGGACATGAGGTATTTGCTTTGACTCAGTGGCATAGCTACCCTTGCGGTCATCTGGGACACCGTGAGGCTGCAATAGTTTGAGACTAAGAGTAGGGCGGTCGAGGTATATGCTAAACAAGTGTCTGGGTGAGACTTGCACTTGTAGTAGCAATTAACCATCGATTTCTGTGATCTACTCATCGATCCCAAACACACCCATACCATACACGCACTTCTATCCCCACATATCCGACCACGATTAACCGTTGATCGCCTTTCTTATTTCTCATAGGGTTAGATCTAAGCCTCGACTATCTGGAGTCAAGTGGACGTGTTGGAATGGGAGCTCGTTCATTCTTCGGCTGGGTTAATCGAGAGGAATGCCAAGGGCGAGAACGGGTGTGAGTACCGCAACGAGTAAGATAGAAGGGCTGGAACCGCAGGCGGATTCCAGAGTGTAAACTCGAGCAGAGTCACTAGAACGGGGTAGTTTCTGCTAGTTCGGGTAGTTGTGGTAACAGCAGCAGGTAGTCCGTGCTCCCTCTTTCTCTTCTTATCTAGGAACTGTGGAATATCTTACTAAACTTGATTTCGAAACAGATAGTTCTAGACGTCCCTACATACCCACCCTGTCACCCCTCTAGAACCTCTATTCAACAGTGTGAACAGCATAAAACACAGCCAGCCCCCTCACCAGTCTAGTAGTGGGGAAAAATGTGGGCCTCAAGGCGTTTTCCCATACGGCTTCTCCACCTTTAGGACTTTAGGACTGATTCGGGAACACATGGCTCACCGAAGTTACAGTCAGCAAGAGTATATATGAGTAGTCAGCGATACTAGGACTTGTAGCATAGGCAATCAGAAAGAGCTCTCGTATACAAAACGTTTGTTCAGGTCACTCAGCACTACTGTCCGGTCTCACCATTTCCCCAAGTGACAGCCTTCCTAATAGGGTTGAGATGAGAGCTTCACCAAGAGATTGTACAGCATGGCTGAAGGGCCCTGTAACACAAGTAGAGCTTTTACAGCGTTTCTGTTCGCATCTATTTGCGTACTATGAACCACGACGGCTCGCTTAGATCGCCCTTGTTCATGTCCAATTGGTGCCTGCATGAACCTCAATGAACCTCATACGACAAGAACCCAAACAGTGCTATCTAGGAAGGATCAAGAGCGGATTTTCGAAACAAAAACCTCATAATTAAATCACTCAAGTCTCAAGTTACACACTGTATCAAATCTCATGACTGTTTGTATCTTTTCCACCTCTTTATTATACACACCGTCCTCGGACTCTTCTAGAAGGTTACCAGTGTCAATCTGCCTGCATGCCTGAGTCCGTAAGACACCACACGACCTCGTTGAAAGAGGCGCAAAAGAGACGGTATTTTGGTCGAACTTGAAAACAAATAGCAACGGAAGGCTATACCAGCCATCTGATAACATCGTTCAATCACAGACCCCTTCCAATACTCCTTTATAGCACACTAAGGCTAGATCCACTACCTCGGACACTTGCGTCTATCATGCACTATCCGCCTGCAGCAACTCATTCCGATTTTGGACATCTACAACAGATATATATTTCACTGTCGTTGCAGCCCCGAAGATGGACAGAAAACCGCTGCGAATGCTAGGAACACGGCTCAAACGGACGCGGTCACGTGACGAGCAGTCCAACGTCAAGCGGGCTCGGCTCATGGACGCCTTTGGACGGCTCAATCTGGGCGATCGAATGGACGACGGCTCCTTTTCTCGACTCAACGGTACGGGGGTTCCTGCCACCGGGCAGGACTCCTTGGAGGACGATCTGTTTGAGGAGAACCCCGTCCGCAATGACGACGACAACGACTTCATGGACACCTCCAACAAAGACACGATTTTCATCCCCAGCATTGAACGGTACCTGGAAGACAATCCTGATCCGGTGGACATTGTGCCTGGCCAACAGAATGGCCAGTTTCAGATTCTTCCTACCGAGCCGCCGACGCCAGACATTCTCGCGCGCATTTCTCAGCGACATTTCCAAAAGGTGTTGGACGGCTACACACACGAGGCTCTGGTGCCTTACCGGGGCGGACCCCAGCGAATAGTGTGGGACAAGTTCTGTCGATGGTGGCTCGGAGACCAGCCGAGGAGGGACCCATTTGCTCCCCATAAAGGTCAGGGGTTCGATCCGCACATGCACCAACAGTTCCACAATCAGAACCCATTTCAACACAGCCAATTTCAAAACAGCCAATTCCAACACCACGACCAATTTCAACACAACCAATTTCCTTACCAGTCTCCTAACTCACAATCAAATATGTTTCCAAGCGACTTTGGCAACTCTCAAGAATCATGGTCACACGCAGGCACACGAGGCAACTCAGAAGCAGCAGCAGGAGGCGACATGGACGTGGACATGGACGACGATCTGCCCGGGTACACCTTCTACGGCACCAGCGACTTTACCAGTCCAGATACCGTGGTGGGCCAAACGGATCCGGACTACATGATGGACGACGATGCTCCCATGGACGGAACGAGGCGCAACTCGTTGCACTGACCCCGCTCTCTCTCTCTCTCTCTCTCTCTCTCTCTCAGGGGGGCACTACTAACTGTACATAATAACATAGACTGTACACCTCAGATAGATGGTGTACGTGTACGATACGATACAATCGAGCGTAGGCATAAATCCTCCTCTCTTCACAACATAGACTTAAGTATGAATGCTACAGCTAAAATACACAGCGCCCACTTCGTCTTTTGACACTCCTCCTGGTGGTACAGTAGTGCAAGTTTTCAAACGGGTCGAGCGGATGCTACACAACTCGCCAAACGTTCGGAGGCAGTTTGAACCGGTGGAATCACCACACAGTTCAGTTTTGAAGACCGTGGTATACAGCCCGAAGCGCAGTTTGTGTGCACTCCCGACCCTCGAACTCCTGCCACCCCTAGCTAGCGCGCAACACCAACTTGTTCCTTCCGAAAACCGCTCCGCCCAGATCGTCGTCGTTGCCCATCACCACCCAGCCACCGTCATCGGCCTTGTACTCCAGGCCCAGCGCGTCGACTCGCAGCCGCTCGCACAGCCGGTCGTGCAGCGTGGCGTAGTCAATGTCCGACGGCACCCGGATCGCAATCAGATCGTCCTGGTAGTGGACCTTGACCTTGACCGAGTTGGAGGACGACTGCGGCGTGTTGACCGCGGGGTTATCGGGGGTCGGGCCCACGGTCGAGACCGACGTCATTCGCGCATGGCCACCGCCACCGCCTCCAGAGGGTCCCGTAGATGCAGGAGGACCCATGAGACCTGATGCACTGCTCACGGGTCGGGAGTCCTCAGTGCCTTCCGAGTAGCTTACGCTGCTGTAAGACGCGTGCGCCGGAGTCTCGGCCGGAGCCACGTCAATGGAGTCGGCGTGTGCCGGCGTCGGGGGCTGTGGGGATTCGTCGGTGGGGCCGGCAGCTGCCACATCGCCCGGACGCAGGGCAAACATTTCCTGAATCAGCACAGAGTGCGAAATCTCCGGGGGCAGAGTCACGAGCCTTTCCACGTAGACGTCGAGGGCGGCTCGGCGCTGCGACGAGATGCTGTCGTTGACGTGGGTCAGAGGGCCCGGAATGTAGGGCAGCATTCGTGGATGGCCTCCTATCTTGCCAGCAGCGGCCTCAAACGTCTCCAGAAGCTGGTGCTGGAACATGTAAAAGTCCTGGTAGTATCGACACAGTCGTCGCACAGTACCGTCCTCGAGCTCGGCGTTGACAAGGTACCAGAACTTGCCCTGGGAGTATTTATACGTCTCCACGCGCGCTGCCACCACCACAGGGCCGGGCGCACGTGCCAAAAAGTGGGCCCGCTGGGCCTCCCGTTGTGCATCCCGTTGCTGCTCAGCCTGCAGCTGGTGCTGGTGCTGGTGCTGCTGGTGCTGCGCATCTTTCTGGGGGTCGTCGAAAATGCCGAGCGTGATGCTAGACGCCTTGTAATCTGCAGCCATCTTTTTCCACTCCTCCACCTTGGGCACGCCTGCAGCTCGCACGGCAGCCTCTACGTCGACTACGGCCTGGCCAGACGCCATTTGTCTGATCTCGACGAACGACACAGGAATGAGGCCAGGGCCTCCCAGTCGACCGATGGGCTTCGCCACAAACCACTCGTGGTTCGACTGCGCAATCACGATGATGGCATCGCCCTTGGATGCCTGCAGCTCGTCGTCTCGCTCGGCCTGGAAGTCGTAGAGCACCACACCGTAGAGAGAGGGGATGTTTTTGCCCTGCGACGACCGGTCGGATGCTCCGGCCATGGACGGCTCTCGGGTGTGTCCTCCCGAGGCGCCTCCTAGACTGAGGTTCTGCATGGAGTTTGAAATGTCCAGCCCATTAGCCAGAACCTGCTGAGGCGAATGCTGGGCGTGTTTGCTCTGACTCGATCTGTGTAGCGCCTTTCGCTCTTCGGGGAGCAGCGCGTCGGACGACGACGAGATTCCCTCCTTCTTGTTGAGAATCTCAAAGTAGGGCACGGGCACCATGCCCCGGACGTTGCCCAGCGGGTTGAAGGCCTCAAACCACTCCGAGTCCTGCTCGTTGGAAATCACGTGGAAAAAGTCGCCCTTGGAAAACGAGAGCTCGCCGGGGCCTTGCGGCTCGTAGTCGTAGAGCGCACGAATCACCATTTTCGGGGGGTTTGTGTGGAGCGGGTTTTTCTCGCTGACCAACGAGTTGGCCGAGCCAGACGAGGTTGTCTTCTCGCCTTTGAAAGAGCGGCGGATTCCCTGGGTTAGTATGGTCGAATGGAAGAATTTTTGATGGGGGAGCAGAGCGTAGACCACGACATTTGTCTTGGAACAGGCAGGATGGCGACTGGAAACAGATGGTTGCGTTGCCTGTGTCACATGGTGAGCAAAAAAGGAGTCACGAAAGGCGTCAGCTCAAGTGCGGTCGTAAGTAGTCCGTGAAGCGGCCACCTTCCTCACCAAATGCCCCGCTCTGTCGCTTATCATGGATAGGACTGATACGGGGTTATCGTAACATGGTCCTTTTCCACAGAGCATAAGAAAAGAACGACACAAGCACGGACAAACCAAAACATGTGACAAACGACATGGACATCAACACCCATCGCCATGGTCTCGTCCTTTTCCACGCATCCATCCTGAACCTCCATTTTTGTGCATGGGTCTCCACTCACGCCACAGGGCCCCCACGTGAGGGTGTGATAAAGACATGCTGGGAAAAGCTGGGTGTCCAGGGAGCTCTCCGGGCCCATCATAGACCCCGTGTGACCCCCCTGGCACCCTCCTAATAGCCACAAATACTCACCTTGATCATTTCGCAGACGGTAGGGACGACGGATACTGAAACTGTGTTTGCGCTTTGCCTTTGAAACCTTAGCACCACAGGGATGATTAATTAGTGGGGTGCAAGTGCAAGTGGGAGGGAGAAGGAGGAGGGAGAGTGTGTGTGATGGGACGGGTTGAGTATAACTCTTGTGTATGAAGAAAAGGACTGTGGATGTCTCACGTGATGGGCTATGAAATGGGGCTCAGTCTAGGGATGGTTAATTTTGTGCACTTGGCTTGCTCTCAATATTTTTACATCCCCCCTTCCCTCCTTACATCCTTTCTCAAACCACACTGCCACATTTCACTTTTGAGGACTGTTGACCTCATTTGGGCTTTTGGGCCTAACCACTGCAAAGGGAACAGCCAAACACACTTACCCTGCCTTCTTGCCCGCGGTGTCATAATCTGTCGTGTGTGCAGGTGCGTTTAATGAGTGTGCGAAAAGCGCGTGCAGACGACTCAGCCGTGCCAAGCCCGGTAGAGGTGAAGTAAGTGAGTGTACTGTGGTATGGTGGCTGCGGATGTCTTATCGGTATGTCGGTCTATCATCTGACGTTCGATTTTCCCTTCAAGCTCACGTGACTGGTATACGGACTGGGTTGTTTTTGTTTGCCTTTTCTTTTCATTCCATTTTTTTCATTATTCATACATTGGATCAATATTGGATCCGTTTTGGGCGTTAGAGTTGTAAAACATGCACCGTGCCGAAAGAAGAGGTTTTTGAAAGAGGCAGTAACAGCTGAGGTAGCGTCGATCTCACTCAATCTGTACAATCGTCTCTCTTGCTACCGTCTATCGCACAACCATCCTGTCCCTGTGTTGATCCCCGTTTTGCGGGGCTAGAATGTCTCTTGACAGCGTATTTTTAGACCATAGCTTATAGCTTTTTGTAGTGCCAATGTAAGGCTTTTTCACCAGACTTCTTCCTAGGCTTTTTTCCCATCTATAATTTCTTGTTCGACAGGACATGGCCATTTTTCCACAGTGAAACAGTGGTGAAACGTTGCTGCGTGAAGAGAGGCGGAGAAGGCCGCAGTTCCAACACAGAGGGGACCTTCTGAGAACACAGACATGCCCTTGATGGAGGTTCAAACGGCTCTCGAACAGATAGCAAGACCGATCTATGACCGTTGACACTAGCCATGGCCAGGACTACTGTACGTAGTGCACTATGAAGAAGGCTACTGTAGCGACTCCGGCCAGTCTCTGAGACGGGCGAAACTGTAGGAGAGAAAAAGCAACGGTTGCAGAAGGAAGACACTCTGTTACACGTGGCTGTCTCGGTTGGGGGCAGTGAAAGATCTGGAACACACGACGAGCCGCCAGGGATCTTGGGTGGGCCCTTAGCTCTCGTTTCCACCCCCTGGCTAGATCCAAAAATTAAAGTCGGTGTCAAACGGTCTATGCCACGGCATGTGCTTAGGTTATTGCAGTATACGGCACTGTCTTGGATTATACGAGGTCAGGCGTCGTGTGACAGCAGGAGGACCACTATCGGGGTCAGAATGAGATGAAGTTGTCCAGATCGAGCCATGTACCAGACTGAAGCCAAGTCAAGCAATCTTGAATTCGTTTCTGATGTTCCTTGATCATACTTAGTCTGAGAGTGGCAGTGTCACGGAATAGCAAATAGTCTCTGGGGTCATCCTCGACATCACACAGAATGTTCCCCTTCCTAAAGAACGCTTCACTGGATAAACAGGTATTGAAGTCGTCAACCAACGGACTCTGATTATCACAAGTAATCTTGATCTCTTAGGTGTTAATAGACTGGCAAAGAGAAGGGCCGTTCAAAAACGGTTTCACCGCTTCGTCTACGTTACATCTCCAACGAGTCAAAGAACAGTTCGAGTGTTTCCTCCTGAGCCAAACCCTCGAAAGCCATTCTCCGCTCATCGTCCCTTTTCAAAGCCCGTTTTGATTTCTCAATGACAAATCAGCCGCCCACGATGGCCCAGTCTGATATGCCCACTAGATCATTTGTTTATTTGCTTTGTTTGATTGTTGATATTTATCCGGTCAAGAAGGAGGAACAGGAGGAAACGAGCACGATAAGTCATACGCTCTTCTGAACACCCGAATCCGAGTCCGATGTGCGGGTTTAGCATTATTATAGGCCTCAAGTAGCTGAAATGTATTTCCCTAGAATCAAAAAAAAAAAATGACGTGTTTGGTGAACTGCTTTTTCCCCAAAGCATGGCCACCCAGTCTGGCACTTCTCCACCCCTTCACACACATCTCGAGGTCTAGAAAAGGCCCGCAAAGTAGAATCTTCTCGTATGCCAGGGCTGACGGATTAAAAAGATCATACAGTCCTGAGATTTCTAACATAGAAGTGCCTGGTTGAAGTCGAACTTGATCTTTTGACCGTAGATGTCAGCAACTAACAACTCCACCGCATCTGAGCCATAGTCCAGGTTCAAAGTACTGTCTTCTTTCTCCTTGCAGTTGTTCTCCATCATGGTGTTAAAAAGGGCCAGAAAGCGGCCAGAACAGCTTTGTGGACCGAATTAGCAACCTCATCATTGCACACAATCTTAAAATCCGTGAATTTGCCTCTAAGCGAAGCCAGCCCACTTCGCGGAAATGCATGAAAGTGCTCTTGCTTCTGCTTGGATTCCATCTTGGCATCTTCAAGCTGTTTCCTCAGCACGATAGCCTCCCGTTTGAACCTTTCCTCCAAGTCTTTGGCTCTCTGTTCCAATTGGGCTACCTTTTGTTGGTGCTCTTCGTCCTTAGTTTGAATATCAACTTGCAGATTCGCCAAATCCACGTCCTTCTGGCGGTTTGCCTTCTGTTAATCTGAATCCTTCTTAACGTCCAGATTGCTCAGCCGAGATAAATAATCGTACATCTCCCCATTGATGCCATGGGCAAACACAGCTTTGTGCAGTCCCACTGCATGGATGTTGTTGAACTTCAGGTCCTCGTATTGAATGTACAGTACGTCATTCAGTACGTCATTCATGACGAAATATCATATCCGCAACCCTTGTTTGAAGTAGTCGCGACAAGGGATTCTCAGTTGCCCCATGTGGCGATGTTCGCTGCAACGAACATCGTGGAAATGGAACCTCATCAACAGATTATCATCTTCTCTCCGAGGCTGAATTGTGAAGATGCCTCCCTTGTAATGAAAGTCGAATGTCCTGTCATCGTCGCTCCTTTTCTCCGTCCTCCACGAGTATGACCTGTTTCATGGTCTTGGGGTCTGGTGATCCTGATCCTGATCTGATATCTGATCTGAAAGTTTCAAGAAAGATGCACCCCGGAAACGGTCCACTCTGTCTTTTGCACAGATCGAAAACTTTAACTACGCTATATACTAGCTTCTTCTGTCAACTAAACGTTAGCAAGTGGTCATGTCAGGGCTGAGATATATCTATGTATATTACTCGACTCTATCAAGTATTTGCTGTTTGAATCTTGCAATAGAACACAACTCCTCATTCTGCACTCATATCTACAAGCGCATTATCAAGCAATCAAGCAATCCCAGAAGCGCATTATCTAGCAACCCTAACCAAGTTCACCCTTCCAGCAAGTGTCAAGCCACAAGCCACAAGCCACAAGCCACAACGACTTGAGCCAGTTTACTTTAGCGAGACGTCGAAGAAGGGGCGGCTCATGTGGCTGGTATGTTGAGAACTCTCTGTCCAGAGTCTCGTGACTTATTAGTCAGCACGAAAAGTCGGTGCCCTGGTAGACTTGGTCTCTCCCCTTATACCTCCCCCACCCACCTCCCCACATCACATGACATGACGTCCCAGCTGCATCGGGCTTCTCTTCTCTCGTTGAACATGCTTCGACTACGGCAACTTCATCACTTGACGAGCTTCAAAACCAGCAGCATGAGCCAATATTCCGCCGAACTCAAGGTCGCCAAGGACGCCGTGCGACGAGCCTCCGCTCTGGCCGCCTCAATTGCCTCCACCATCGCCACAGACACCGCCGGACAGGTGACCAAATCAGACACCAGTCCGGTGACGGTGGCCGACTACGGAGCCCAGGCCATCATCATCGGCGCCCTCAAGAAGGCGTTCCCGGGTGATCCCGTGGTCGGAGAGGAGGACGCCGACGTGCTTCGAAAGGACGAGACGCTGCGAACCAAGGTGTGGGATCTCGTGGAAGGACACCGAAGCGCTTCGGCCGACGCTCTCAACGATACAAACGCCATGCTCGACGCCATCGACTGGGGCAAGTACGAGGGCGGCTCCCAGGGCCGAATGTGGGCGCTGGACCCCATCGACGGCACCAAGGGCTTCCTTCGAGGAGGCCAGTACGCCGTCTGCCTGGCTCTCATTGTCGACGGCCACGTCAAGGTAGGCGTCATTGGCTGCCCCAACCTCAGCACTATCCCCACCCAGGTGGCTACTCAGGAAAAGAAGGATCTCGGAGTGCTTGCCAGCGCCGTCAAGGACCAGGGAGCTTTCATCGAGCCTCTCAGTGGCGAGTCCGCCCCCTCTCCCATCCAGTTCCGACATCTCGACAACACCGCCGATGCCACCTTCTGCGAGTCCGTCGAGGCGGGCCACTCGTCTCACTCGGACCAGGCCCAGATTGCCCAGAAGCTCGGAATCACCAAGGAGGGCGTGCGAATGGACTCTCAGGCCAAGTACGTGGCTGTGTCCCGAGGCCAGGCCGACATCTACCTGCGTCTGCCCGTGAGCGCCACCTACCAGGAGAAGATCTGGGATCATGCCTCCGGAAACATTCTCGTGACCGAGGCCGGAGGAACCGTCACCGACAAGGACGGCAACCCTCTCAACTTTGGCGTGGGCCGAACCCTCAAAGAAAACAAGGGCGTGATTGTGGCCGAGAAGTCCATTTTCCCCAAGGTGTTGGAGGCTGTCAAGCAGGTTCTTGGCTGAAGCAAGCGGTCTCGGAGAGTGCTGATCTTCTAGCGGCAGTGTTTGTATATACGTTATTGAGTATGAGAGGTGATGAGTGTAGCGGTGATTGAACGATGAGTGTAGTGGTGATTGAACGATGAGTGTAGTGGTGATTGAACGATGAGAAGGTGGTGTTGATGGGATGGTTACAGAGTATAGCCACTGTCTACAAGAAGCTGTACAATTTCAGAGACTTACTCTTGGTGTTGAAATCCGATTCTCACTGCTACTTGTAAAGCTGAGAGAAGCTAACCGACGATCTCTGAAGGGTATAGATGTACGGCCATACATCTGAAGATCAAGGTAGACAAATTTGAGACCCCTGCCTGTTGTCACATCTGGTAGTATTCGATCCCTTCAGCAATACTCAGCACTCTACATTCATTGGTGACGTACTGTAGTTGATGCAGCCAAGAGGTGTGTCAAACATTAAAAGGGTAATTAATATAGCATCGAACGATACGTGTGTCGACCGTCACCCACAAACGACAATGAGAAGAAGAACAAGGACTGTTGTTGCTCTGTTGACGATAGCTGCGATCGTGGTCATCGCTCTCCAATCTCTACATCTACAGGACCCTTCAGGACAGATCCACTTCGCAACACCTTCGACACCTACGTTTTGACCAAAGAGTGCGGTCGCTCGTTTGATCACATATCGTCGATAATTCCCGAAGGGATTGTTCTGGCCGACGACGTGGCAGCCTGTGAAGCGACTTTTAAGGACACAGACCGATGGACGAGCCAGGAAGCACAGATCCACTTTGACGAGGTGGCATACACGAAAAAGTACCAGCAGGCTCTGGACTTGTGTGCTCAGGGCAAAAAGGAGAAATGTCTGATTCTAGAGGACGATGTGGTGTTCATCAACGGAGCTTCGAGTCTCTTTCAGCGCATCCGGTTCCATACGCTGTTTTTCAGCGGACCCCAATGGGCATATGACTGTTCATCGGTGGGTCTGGGATGGCTCAAAACAGGCCAGACGTCCAACAAGTCTCTGTGTCGGATTTTAGACAAGCGGTCGGCCTCGTGTTTGTCGCAGAAAATGTCCGAAAAGGAGCTGGCGGCAGATCTGGCTCTTGGACGGGCTCAGGTCATGTGCGGGGTGAATCAGCATCGCTTTTTGCTGATTCAACACACAGGCTATCGCACAATCATTCGAACGGATAGTGTGAAGGATTAGGCGGTGTGAAGGAGGCGGTGTGAAGGAGGCGGTGAAAAAGACTAGGACGCTGTGAAGGACTAGGACGCTGTGAAGGGTTAGGACGGCGGTAAAGTCGCACTCATTAATATATTTATCTTGCATTGGTCAACAGTACGTTGGGTGCGGGTGTGGTTTAAGGGTGGTGGTCTTGGCTGTGTCGTAAGACTGGCTACATGTAGTCATTTGTTCAGTGGCTCGCTCGGGTGGGGCTTTCGATGTCTTCGCTCATCCTTCACCCACGTGCTACCTCCGTTCAGTGTCTCTGACTCCATCTGATAGAGATAAGCTCATGAATACGATGTGGCAGCATCTTGGCGACATCACTGAGATTCAGACTCACTGGTTATCATACGTCCCCACCAGTCGGGATCTAAACAAGGCTCAAACACCTTCTACTTCTAGCACACGCGCTTCATTGACAACGTTAGAGTGTCTCATAGCCGTGTCTCATAAAGTCCTGTCTCAGAAAGCCGTGCTTCGTGAAGTCGTGCCGCAAAGCAGCATGGATTGCCATCTGGGTGGTGATCAGCTTAGACGTTGATCATAGAACTATGATGCTGGTAAAATCATCTTCTTGGGGTTGCTTTTGCAACTCTTCTACCGACTTTATAACACCTAATCGAAGATGACACCTGAGACTCAACTCCGCTTGGTAGCTGCTTATCCCTGTGCTAAGAATGATCACCAACGCACATTGCCGCATTGCTATCACCCCAACTTAAGGCTGGCGAAAAACCTCCTTGGCGTGATTTAATACACACACACCCTCTTCGGAGCAAGACCTACTGATTATCACCAATCCATCCATATCCAGGTCACGTACTGATATCGCATCTCTGTCGCCTCGATCATTTCCGTCTCCGCACTTCAATCTTTCAGCCATCTATTGACTCTGGCCAATGACAGAACAGCAGATGGAGATAGCGTAGACATTGTACCGCGGGCGCGCCAAGGGCTCGGCGAGATTAGCAAAGCTAAAATTCCACTTGTGCGCGTTTGCCCGAACGCAGCTATCATGCGCCAATGCTGTTATCAGGCGCTATCTGGATCTTTGGGTTTAATAGAAGGAATAATCGAATTTTGGCCCAGGTGGTGCTTCGTCGTGGAAGTGGCTACAAGGGTCCTTGCACAGACGGTGTGATCACTGCCCTTATCGTTCGCTGTTGAGCTGGTTTTCTCTCTCTTTGAGCCCCGGCCATCTCCACTTTTGCAACCTTTCAAACGCTGTTGATAATGGTTACACATGACGAAACTAAACCCTCCTTTCACCGAAAGTGTCGGAGAAGACCTTTGGTTGAACAACATCTGAGTATCTGTAGGAAAATATCACCGGGCCAGAGTCAATGGTTTACGATTCTGTCTCATCATACGCAAGTCTCCGATACCTCTAAACCGTCTCTGTCTCTCTCTGTCACGATGACTAAAAAAACCAAGCTACTTCGCGGATGCATCTCCGGCCAGATACGATAGATACGAAAGAGCGTTTCCGCAGCGTAAAGAAAAGAAGCTAGCGCTAGTTTTTTCCACCCATCTATATATCACGACGCAAATCGGGTTCCCGAATCAGTTTTGACCTCTGTTCACTTTGACCCTTGCAACTACCGCCTCAATCCAGCTCAATGACTGACTACGATTTCGAGAAACAGCCTGAATTGAAGGCTGAGGGCCTCTCCTCTTCCACTTCTCTCGAAAACCTTCACCATAGTGGCTCCGGCTCCGTCGAGGAAGTTGGCCAGACCCACCCTGACAATGTCTTCTTCTGGGTGCTCAACAGCCTGAAGGCTGAGATTCGAGGAATCGACCGAGTTCCCGAGTCCGAGCAGACGGACACCAATGTCTGGAACACGGCCTTTCTGTGGTTCTCCGTTAACTTTGTCATCTCTTGTTTTTCTCTGGGAGGTCTTGGAGTCTCTGTTTTCCAGCTCCACTTCATCGACTCCCTTCTCACCATCATTTTCTTCAACCTTCTGGGAATCGCTCCTGTTGCCTTCTACTCCTGTTTTGGACCCAAGTTTGGTCTTCGACAGATGGTTCTGTCTCGATACTGGTTCGGCTACCAGGGAGCCCGATTCCTCGCCTTTTTCAACTGCATCGCCTGCATCGGATGGGGTGTAGTTAACACCATCGTGTCCGCTCAGATGCTCCACACTGTCAACGACGGTGGACTTCCCGTTGCCGCTGCGATTGTCATCATCTCTGTGCTGACCTTCTGCGTTTCTTTCATGGGCTACCACTTCATCCACCAGTTCGAGAAGTGGGCCTGGGTCCCCAATGCGGTCATCTTCCTCATCATTGCCATCCAGCTGGGACGATCTCACGCCTTCGAGTTTGGAACTATGGATGTCGGAACCTCTGAAGCTGCTAGTGTTCTCTCTTTCGGTGGTGCGGTCTTTGGTTTCTCCACTGGATGGTGTCCCAATGCCGCTGACTACACCGTCTACATGCCCAAGAAGACTTCTTCGCTCAAGATCTTCATCGCCCTCATGATCGGTCTCGGAACTCCTCTGATCTGTGTCATGGTTCTTGGAGCTGCCTGTATGACTGCTATCCGAACCACCCCTCGAATCGCCGCTGGCTACGGCGAGAACGGAATCGGAGGCCTTGTCTTTGAGATTCTCGTCACAGACTCTCTCCACGGCTTTGGTCAGTTCTGCGTTGTTGTTCTCGCCCTCTCTACTGTCGCCAACAACATTCCCAACATGTACTCGCTTGGTCTTTCGGCTCAGACCATCTGGTCCAAGTTCAAGCTCGTGCCCCGATCTGCCTGGGCTCTGCTCGGTAATGGAGCCGTGATTGGTATCTCCATTGCTGCTTACTACGCCTTTGAGTCGTTCCTGGAAAACTTCATGAACATCATTGGCTACTGGATCTCCATCTACACGGCCATCAACCTGTCTGCCCACTTCATCTGGATCGGTGGCTTCAAGAACTACAACCCAGACATCCACAGTGACCACACCAAGTTGCCCGTCTCCTACGCTGCCATCTTTTCTTTCTGCGTCGGAGTGGCTGGAGCCGTTCTGGGTATGGACCAGGTCTGGTACGTTGGTCCCATTGGTAAGCTGATCGGGCCCATTGGAGCCGACATCGGGTTCGAGATTGCCTTTGCCTTTGCCTTTGTCAGCTTCAACGTGACTCGATACCTCGAGCTCCGGTTCCTTGGTCGATAAGTGGTGGGGAAAAAAAAAAGAGTCTTGTCACTCATTCTTTATTATTCGTTTATTTATTTGATTTAATTGTTTGAAGTTAGAAGGTGTACACGAGTTACTACAGTACGTACAGTAGCAAGCAGCACATTAGAACCCTGGTATGGATGTATTGGTCTGGTTTCGATGATGCCGTGAAGAGAACTTCATTCTAAACAACTGCTCCTCTCATTCCTGCCTTAGACCATATCCACTATGCAGTAGCTGAGTTACCATCTCTACCCTTCTCCAAGAGCCCATACTGCTAGACGATCATGATGGTCCCCTGAGCCCTAACAGAATGATGATGTGCGAAGGGAACACCTCAAGAAATGATTATATAAGTGGGTACCAACAAGAGGACGACAGCAATCCACCCCTTTCCAACGGCAGGGGAAAGACTCCTTACTTTCGCGATACGTTGGATCCCCTGACCAACGCTTCTCCTCCTGGTATCCTCCCTGCCAGTATTATTCGCTACACCCGAATCTAGCCCCTGACACTAGCCCCCCCTACACTAGCCACCAGCCACAGGCTCATTTCCGACTGTTCCGGCTGTGGCGTTTTTGGCTTATTTTTCTAGCATCTGCCCAACGCTTTTATAATTAAATTAATCACCAAATTCAACGTTAATAATCTGTTTTGAAATAATATTCGGTCGGTATAGTCTGTCTCGTGCTGTCTCCACGAGCCGAAAATGCAAGACTGACATGCATATGATAAGGGGGGGGGACAGCGTATGGACGAGAAAGAGCCGAGACCGAGATTGCGAGATTCCTGGCTGGTGTCACGTGGGTCGAGTCACGTGCCCCCAGTCACGTGATATTGGTGTGTTATCGTTTCCTTGCCAAACTCGCCCCTAACACCGTACCAACGGGTCTGGAACACGAAACGCGTTTTCAATTAAACGCCTCGGAACACGCCGGCTGAACGGACAAATCTTAGCAGCCGGTTCGGCAGGTTTAGGTTTCCAGGTTTGCACGAAACTTCCAGCTTTTAGTGCTCTGTGTTTTAGCTTCAGCCGACGATTTAGGCAAGTGCCAAAATACTGCCAAAAGGACGCCAACACCAACACTCGCAAAATGTTGAGGCGTTAGAGAGGGATACCGGGTAAGAGTGAATTTGTTAGATGGAGAAATCTGCGGGCTATCTGCCCGTATTTTTAGCACGATTTTTCCGATTAAACCCAATTTGTCCCGCGTTTTAGAACCGGTCGGCCCACTTGACAGACACATGTGTCAAATTGTGCCGTCATTTCGCGCCGTCTTCGCTCAGTTGCCAAAATCCACCTTATCCCCCACATCCCACAGCACGTACACACATGCGGCAATACCTAACTATCTCTCCGAATCGTTTGGACTGGATTTTGGATGGATTGGGTGCATTAGCGTTGGAGGTGCCCCGAGAATGTTGAAATGCGACATTTAAACGCCCAACTAAAACGCTGCTCTCGGTGGGAAACCTTAACTATTACTTAAAAAGCAAACTGTATATCCACTGTCTAAACAGAGTGTGTGTGTGTTGACTGAGAGTGCCGTTTGTCAGGGGCAAAAAATAAAATTCAATTTACAGTGTCGATACGTTTACAGGGCTGTACTACGGCCGGTGCGAGGCTGTCATTTTAATGACTCAATTGTGGGCGCGGTGGTTTCTGATTACTGTGGTGTGGCAAAAGTACTGGTATTTCACGTACTCACAGATTCGTTGCAGAATCCGATAATTCGATAACTCATCATCATCTATAGCCAAGAAGAGACCCGACAATAGCCATGACTAACGAGATCACGTGAAGCAACCTGTTATCGGTGTCTCAGCAACTGTCTCGGATGACGTGTGTGGGTCTTGATAAAGGGGGTGTCTCACTTCGGATAATCATTCGGTTAAATAAACGCGCACGACACGATGGATGGTAGATATTGACGAGACGTGGCTACTGAACGGTTACCAGATGGAGGTCGCAGTAAATATACACAATTGGGTCACGTGAATCTACTGGAGGTCACGTGACCGTCGTCCCGCCTCTCCTACACCGCCCACAAGCCTCCTCTACCCTTCCCAGTTGTCTCACCGAATCGATGGGGAACGTTGCTACTTGGTTTCCACGTGATGTAATAGCTGGCTGGACATGTCTGTCACCAGGGAGAAGACAATAGCCAAGACTTGTATTGTTGCCCTTTTTATTACGACCTGGACGGTATTTTTCTTTGTCACTTTTTTTCTCGCGCTAAATAACGTCGTATCCTGGAAGCAGCCAGGAAAAAACCGCCATAATTCGAAATAAATAGCTGCGAGGTCACAGGGCACGATAATCGGACATAATCGTCGCCGCGATGAAGCCCACGTCAGTTGTGTCTCCCAGATCCCCCCATTTAACCTCATTGAGTGGTGTTTTGCTTTTCTGCTTTCTCCGTTTGAATTTTTTTCCCACTATCGAAACTCAAAGTCGCCCTTTGTCCACAGAACAAATAACGAAAAAAAGGCCGCAAAAGCTTGTGGCTCAGGCATCAGCTGGAAACAAATGGGGTTGGGAGCGCAGTTCACGTTGTCGTCACGTGACGGGTTTCGTTGCGGTATGAAGGAGTCGAGGAGCTACTCAGTTCGTAGAATGGGCTAGAGAGGTTGTGGCGCGTAACTAGTGACACAAGCGTGTTCGCCGAGATCGATTGACCTATTTGGGCGAGTCTTGTAGCCTTTCCGTGAGTATTGGCGGTGCAATGAGGTGAAGTTTTTTGTAAAGTATTAGTGCGAAAGTTTGTTACTACTTTGTTGGAACTCTACTTGAGACAGATTACATAGACAAACCACGGGAGGCCATTTATTCGAACGATAGAGTGATCGGAATTGAAATCAGAAACAGTGGGTGTGTTCCCCATCACGAATGGATCCTAGAAATCAAGTCGGCGATAAGTCTAAGGCACCCCAACAATCTCTACAGCGTTTCTTGTTCCCCAATTGGCTCAATGAGAGTATGTGCGACAGAACAGCCCCTAGACATGCCAAAAACAACTGCAAAGTTGTCAGGCACTTTTCTACCCGATTCAATGACCCAAATACAGTCTTCTCATTCACCGGCTATCGTCACATCTATCCCCCAGAGCCCAATATCTACACTACATCATGCACATACTGTAAACCTCTCCGGCATGTACAGCCCGAGAAACGCACCAAACACGACTTCTGAAGCAACAGAAACGGGGTGCGTCTGATTGTCCGGGCCGGCTAACCTGCAAGATGGGCCAGATCAGCCGCTTGATCTGCGAGCGAGTACAGTATGACGGTTTTACGGGTAGTGCTGAATGAGCAACAAACACCGTGTATACGCGAGACACGTCTGAACTACAGATTGAGCTGTCTCGAACGGGTATGAAACAACTGCTGCGCTTGGCCGGGCCTCGCGCTCGGCCCGCCGTGTGTTATAAATAAATACATTAAGCAATGATTTGCTCGTCTAGATCGTAGAAAATGTCCTCCAGATTCAGCTCTTTGGGCTGGGCAATGCCCGAGTCCTGCCATTCCAGATCGTCGGGCCAAAAGTCGAGGTTGGGCTGCGAAATGTCCAGATTCAGACTCATGTCCAGACTCATGTCCAGCGTCGTGGCCGGCGTCAGCATCATGTCCAGCGACGAGTCCGTCGACACGTCCGACGACTTGCGTTTCGTCGGCAGCGATAACGACGAAGGCGATATGGTGGTGTGGGGAGCAGCTGTGGAAGAGGCCGAGTTCGAGGGGTTAGAGGAGGCTGCTGCTGCTGCGGCGGCGGCGGCGGCGGCTGACGCTGCTGCTGTTGTTGCCTTGGAGGATCGTCGCACGGCTGACGGGGCCTGTGTGACGGCCGAGGGAGCCACGGTGGTGGGGACGGCGTTAGAGGCGGACCCGACGGAGCCGGACTTTGCGCGCTTCTTGGGCCGGATGGGCACGACGGGCTTGGGGAGCAACGGACGCAAAACCGGAGCGGGAGCAATGGCGATGGGGCCATTGGTGGCCAGGGGAGGAGACCGACGGCGGTTAGTCTGCGTTTTCTTGTACAGTTTGGTGGGCGGTTTTTCCGACAGCTTTCGCGCCAGGCTTTGTGCCGGAGTCAGGGATTTGTTGGTGCCCACGGCGGTGACTGGAGTAGTAGACACTGTGGTTGTGGTGGTAGACATGAGAGTAGTGCCAGTTGTTGTTGTTGCTGTCGTGGAAGTTGTCGTGGAGGTTATGGATTTGTTTGTGTCTGAGGTTGTGTCTGTGTTTGCGCCTGTGTTTGCGTTCTCCTCCGTCAGACCCTCGACAAAGCCCGCCAATTGCGCCTTGAGAGTGGCCTCGGTGTCGGTTAGTGACGAGTCGTCAGTGTGGTGGTGGTGGTGGAGGTGGGCCGGATTCGATGTGGTTGTGTTTGTGTCTGCCGGCGAAGAGACGTCGCTCAATGGACTGCCATTTCTGTCAAAGGTGTCCGAGTCGTGGCCTGGAGACGGCGATTCCGAGTCGGTCATGTGGTGGTGGTGTATGGAGTGAGGTGATGGAGAGAAGGTGTGTAGGTAAGGTGGTGATAATGTGAGAATCTATCTCTTATGCTACAGTCTGCGTGTTTTAGTACAACGTTTTGCACGGACAAGTTTCGGGTGCAACAAGAGCCTAATAGCCTTCTGGGTTTAAGCTGAGAAAAGAGCTTATTGGGGGGGAAATGCGGAGACCGCCCCAGGGGGCCTGGCAGTCACGTGAACCGCTCCGGACCACCTGGAATTACCTCCCCGGCGTCCCCCCCTCCGTCTCCAGCTTTTCCCAGCCCGCTAGGTCCACTTTGAGCCCCGTTCTAGCCGTGCCCCGTTTTCGCGCTCTCTTGCTTCCATCTGCCCCGGGTTTGAGACGCAACGCAGGCGTGAAAAATTGCTGCAACAAAACGGGAAACACACGGGAAAAGCGCTGGGTGCGTCTGGGCCTCGAAAACGACCGTTTCCCCAGGGCGTGCGCGTCCCTCTTGTCGCATCTACGCCTCCATTACGTCTCTTTTTACACTTGTCGTGACCTCTCCTAACCTCATCCCTCGGAGATAGCTGTCTGAATCGAAAAAGGAAAAATGGAAATTGAAATTTGAAAAAGTCGGGGACTTGTTCAACTTGGCGTTTAACACACAAATGGCAACCAAAGCTGCTCAAACTAGACGCGTACACACCTGTCGCTTGTAGCGTTGCAACCTGTTTGACCCAGCCCCCAACACTCCCAAAATGGCCCCAAGAAAACCACCAAAATCCATTAACCTCATCCTTCTTAATTTTTAGACGCTGCAATCGTCCGAGAATGTATCCACAATGGGACATGCTAGCCTTACACCGTCAATTGGGTGGTGGGCGTCGCAATCGGCAAACAAAACACATGATCCCGTTCTCCCGACCTCTCCGATCATAATGAACTAACATTCGCCGCCCTCCAAGATTTATTGGATTTTCCACGGTTTCCACCGACATCTTGCTAGTTAGACTGCAACACCTTTTTTTTTTTTTTTTTCGC